>WYDI02027160.1:39268-119201 GCA_009867235.2 Psittacus erithacus | reverse complement strand
AATATATTAAAATATAAATATATATATTATATAATGTATATTGTACTATTTACATTTTATATCAGTGTTCTGTAGCATTACAAGGGTCATGAAACTTTTAATAGCTAAAACTTCACTTTATTAAAAGGGACTGGAAATTTAGAGGTGGGGGCTACGAGTAGATCTCTTTGCTTTTCTTACATGTATTTTCCTATATCCTTTCTATTGACAGTGAGGTTTGTCAAGTGCTACTTAGTCCAAGTGCCATTTAATGAATCCAGTTATTTATACCATTGTACAGGTCTGTGAACATTTCTGTTGCTACCTGTAGTAAAGAAGCTTCAGTGATTTAGCAGTTGGCAATAAGTGCCTTTAGAGAAATGGTCACAGGAACAGGCTGCTTGTACAGACTGAATCTCCTCTGAAGGAGTTTGTTATGATCAGTTTGGGAATGGTTGATCTAATTGTATTGTGACTTTTGCCTTGGGAGTAGCAGTTTCCCTTAAAGGCTTATTCGTCTTTTCCCACTTGTATTTCTTCCCTCTCACTTCTTATAACTGAGATGTTGTCCCTGCTCTTGTGTAGCAATGCCTATCTTTATTTTAAATCTGTACTTAAAGCTCCCACCTTTTCGTTCTGTTGCCCACTTTTTGACTTTCTCTTCCACACTGTGCAGGCCTTCATTCTCAGTGGAAAGGCTGGGCGCTGTTGGGGTATCAGGACTCCAAGTATTGTAACAGCTTATGATAAAAAAAAAAAAGCAAGGGAAGTTAAACTACAAACCCCAGACTTTATTTAGCTTCTCTTTACTGCAGTTTGAAATGGGACCTTTGTAGGATACTGCATAGTCAGACCACTTCTCTTGGAAGTGGGAGATCTCACTGCTAAATTCTTCTCAGTCTGAATATGGGACTAACACCTTCTACACACTATGTGCATGTCCTAGCTACAAGGCTGTGAAATGTTAAGCTTCAAATGTCTCTCCATTCCTCTCCTGAATCTGAAGCATTTTACATCCAGGAAAGCAGGAACTGGGAGGTCAGGTAGAAAAATAAGGGAGAGGCTTCATAAATCTACTGTAAGAGCTTCTAGGAAGATCTTGTATTTTCATGTATATATTTGATATTCATCTTGCATCCCAGGCAAGAGTATAGCCAATAACAGTATGCTCAATAGCCAACGCTACAAACTTTATATTCCCTCCTCCCCAATATTCTCCAATATCTTTAATGAAAACATTCTTATATGTATTACTGTATGATGGACATAAAATACTGACACTGGCAGAATATTCATAGGTAACATGCTGAGCCACATGTTGGAGAGTCCTGACAGAGAGGTGGAGATGGAGATCTATCTTTGATGTCCATCTGCCCTAGTTCTGGAATTCCCAAAAGTTTGGGATGTTCAATTTACATATCTCATTTTGTAGTTTTTTTCCTCTCCAGATTGGTGTGACACACCATATGCGCCACATACATGTAGTCAAATGCTTCTCTTTGTGTTTGTAGAACCTCTAAAATGGTTGTCTACCATAATGTAGACTGATGAAGTTGCAGTATAACCATTTCAGCTAATGAGTTCTCAAAATTCTTGCCAGCCAATGAATCTCTCTGGTGGGTTCCAATAATTTTACATATGCCTGGAAAATGTGGGAACTAGCGCACACCTGCTTTAGGAAAGGAAATTAGTGTCTTTAAAACAAAAACCAGAAAAACCAGCAAAAAAAGCCACCACATATATTCAGATTCAGGAGAAAGCAAAGCTTCTATAAACGTGTTCGTGTATTTGGCATCCAGTAACACAATTCTTTTCTTAGACCACAGCCATTACATCCTTTAAAACACCTGGACTTTCTGTTGTATTCTGAATACAGCACGTTCAGCTAATCCCCAGTCAGGCCACATCTGTCTTGATAGACACTTCAAGTTCCAAAAAGGATATTTTCAATGAAATGACAGAGATTTAGTGCACAGATTTGCAAATGCTTCACAAACCACTCCCAGCTTTATCTCCATTCTGCAGCCATGAAACAAAGTGGCAGCATTTGGATCAGCATCCTTATCCATGAAATCCAGCTTGACTCTGGGCCCAATAAGCTGCAAACAGAAGGGGCACTCGTGAGATTAGGGATCCAAACATACCACTTTGAGCAGCTGGGTATGAGAAGGGAGAAGCAGTGATGGGATTGACTCCTCTTGCTCAGACGAACTGCCAGAATGAACTGTAATTGCTGGTGGATTTGGACATGGGGAATCAAGCAGAGCCATGCCTGAAATAGGCAGTTTTGGGGCTTGAAGATGGCTCATGTCAACTCTTATCGGTGTAAACACAACCCATCGGAAGAATGCAGGGGCAGTCAAGCATAGTAGCTAGGTTCTTCTTGCAAAAGATACTGTAAAGTGTATCTCATTCTTTGCCTGGAAATGTCTTGCAAATCCAGTACTTGCCTGAGCTTTTCTTATTAATGCATCTCCAATCACAAGCAAGTGTATTTCACACAAGCATAAAATGTATTATGGTGATCCTCCATGTCTTCTTCTGATGTGATTGCCCCCAAGCACCACACCTGGGGACTTCTGGGATGAAGTGCTTGTTAATTCTAAAAGCAGCATGTGACTAAAAAAGGCTACAATCACAGAGCTGTTGAATAGGGAACAAAAGTTTCCTGATAATTGCATATCTTCTCAATGGTTCTAAGGCTGGAAAACATAGTTGGGTAGCCCGGATAGCCTCCAGATACAAAGCTGGAATTGGCTATTTTTATATGAAACATTCCCAAACCACGAATCATCTGAGGTTTCCCCTCATCACTGATACTTGAGTACACACCCTGTGTTACCTCGCAGTATGGGACCTCACAAAGCAACAGCAAGGGCAAGGAAAACAAAGTTAACGTTTGTTCTTCCAAACTGACAAATTTTTGGGGGACAGAAGTTAATCAACAAAGAACTTTTCTTTGGACTTCAGCCCTGGATTTTCATTCTGCCTGGCTGAGTGTTGCATTCTGTGTCATAATATATGTCCTCAGCTCCTCACCCCCTGACACTCAGGCTGATTAAGTCCCAGAAGGTCATTGGGAAACATTGCAGGAGCTTGTAACATATGGCGCTGATAAACATCTCAGCATCAGAGATAAGGAGCTGGTCAATGTAATCTTAGGAAGCACAGATTTGCTTGCCATAAAACTGTACAATGTAAAGCCTAATCCCTACACAGGTTTAATTAGCTGTTAAACGTATCATGTTCATGATGAAGGGTGTTCTGGTAACCTAGGTATTCACTGACTGCCACCAGTTGGTTCAGATGTGAAGTATCTCTGCCTTGCAGCTTGTTAGGATGACATGTTATGGTGAATAATGCCTGCTTTGTAAGCTTTTTTTGGGAGGGACAAATGAATTCAATTTCTAGACCCTCAGCTGTAGTGTCAGACACAGCCTCTGGTGCTGAGAAAAATGACAGTGCTGTGTGGTTTCCTAACTTTTGGTCAGAAAAAGACTTTCATGAGGGTGGAATAAATGAACTGAGGTTTAATTCTGCTTTCCAGGGCACTGTGCTGCTTTCTCTTTTGGGGTAGTCATGCTAAATGGCAATGGTTTCACAAAAGTGAGTGGAAATGTAGCTATATTTCATTTTTTTTCTCTTGGTCTGTTTTCACGCTACAGTCAGAAACATGATTGCAGTGTGTTGTATGTAAGGTAGTTTTCATCTTGCCAGGCTAAGCAGTGAGGGTTTAGCAGCCTGGACTTCTACTTGTTGTAGTGTTGCACTTTGGTAGTGTGGTGCACAGCAAACTCTGTGCTGCTGGCACCAAGCTCACTAGTAGAAAGCCAGCTGCAGGATATCCTCTGTATATGCCAAAGTAACACCTTGAACTGCAGCACATCCACATGCGCAACCATAGGGCTGCAAGCCGTGTTTGATTGCTGGAGTTTCTCGTACTTTGGGTGCATGATTATACCTGTGTCCTGCACCACGATGGCAAAGAATATGTCATGTTTCATTTCTTTGGTATCAGAATGTCATTACTACAATCTCTTCCCAGACTCAGTTGAGGTTGGAGGTTGCAGTTTGTTTTCCACCATTTGTTCCCAGTATAGTAGGCTCTGTGGACCCTACTCAACCACACAGCCGATGGGGACCAGTGGGCAGCAGTGGCCTTTGGAGTGACACTCTGCCTGGACTTGGTAGTGCGACACTGGCATGGAGCAGGGGAGAGGAGCAAAAGGCTGAAAGGAAGTTTCAATAGTTGTATATGTCCTTCTAAAATATGCATAGATCCTTACACGGGACAGTTGTACTTCAGTACCAGGAACCGAGGGAGAGCAAAGGGGATTTGCTTGTTAAGAGAGCATCAGGTTGCGACACCATAGGACTGGAAAACTAGCATTGCTTATTACTAGTCATCTGGAGACTGCTTTGCAGTCCATATTTCATAGAAAAGTAGGGTCCCTAAGGGTTACTAGAGTTTCACTCGAAGACTTGCAGAGCACATTGTTTATTACTCTGTACACAATGTTCAGGCTATGGTTTAGGAGCTCATCAGCTAGGCAAGGCATTTGAAGCATCAATGGACCCTCATGTTTAATATCCTTTGAAAAATTTTCCACTTTCTTTTTGAAACCATGTAAAACCCTTAGCACCTGCAACAGCCAGCAGCAAGGACTTCTTGCATGAAGATTTTCACTTGATGGCCCAAGCTATTCTCCCTACCACCACCAAGTTGCCCTACTAATTTTCTCCACATTATTTTGGATTTTGTGGACAGCTGTCCCCTCAGTCCTTCCCTTTCAAGCCAGAATACCCCTAGCCCATAGTAAAATCTCTTTGTATCTCCCCAAACTTGTACATAGGACCTGTTGGTGAGAAGGTGCCATTTGCTTGGCACAATTTCCAAGCAAGTCTCCATAAGGTACCTGGCTTCCGATGAGAGGAAGGAGCGTGTGGGACAGTCAGCAGAGGACAGCGCTATGTTAACCGATAAGCGTGACGGATGTACTGCAGCATCAGCAAACATCAGTCAATGTCAAGATCTCACTTTGCTGGCATCTTCTCAGGGTTGCTATTTTTGGCCTGCGAGATGTCTCCAAGGGTTGGGCTGGACCTGTTTCCCGCGTGTGCAGTGTCGCCGTATTCCCAGGCTGTTTGCACTGGCTCCTGGCTGGCTGTGGGGAGGGATAAGATGCAGAAAGCAGAGGCTGTACGGCTCAAACATGGCTCAAACTGGGGCACCATTTACCACTGCAGACCAGTACAGCAGAGTGAAAGCAGGGCCTATCTTATCGGTTACTTAGTGAGTTAAGACTCGGGGGTATAAAAACTCTCTTTAAACTCTGGATAATACCCATAAACGGAGCCCTTAGGGGATAACTTCGCAAGTGGAACTTTTTTGGATGCACTTATGTGTAGTTTTATATTGCAATCACAAAGACATCTTTATATTGTCTGATAAACTTCTTAAACTGGCAACAACTATTTAACATCACAGTTTAGTTAAGTACTAAAACAGCAGGGAGTGTGCAGCTAAAGTGATGCAATTATTAATGTATGGTTCAATAACACTATCAAAACAATGGCTTTGGGCGTTTTAAGCCTGCTCTCAGGCTAATGTCACTAATTTTTCAGAAGGATTATTAAGTTTTATTAGCAATTTGCATCTCAGTGTAATTATATGGATATTAGAGAAATCAAGATTGCATAATGTAGAATCCGTTAATGGCTATACAGTTTGTTGAGTCCGTTATGGGAGTAGCTTTGAAGTCAATTTAAGGAGAAATCTTTATAATTCTGCTGGAATTAGACTTTGCATGGTGAAATAGATGTCTTAGGTATTGAAGAGAGGATTGCAGAATCTGTTCTTAGTCTTGAATCTTTGCATTCAAGTGACACTTTTAGAAGCAGACTATAGAAAGATCATTGCTGTATGTTTAAACATCTTCCCCCCATTCTGATTCCTAATCTTCATTAAAATTCCTGACCACTACATGGCTTTTAAGCAAATTAATATATTCATATAAATATATGCATGTTCAAATCACCATGCCATAAATATGCTTGTCACCCATTGTAAAAATTCACTTATCTAAGGTGATATAAGGTGGAGAACTGTCTGTCACAGAAGTGTCTGTGACAGATTTCTTATTTGAATTGATGAAGTGAAATTCTTTTCTACAGGTTGCTAATATTTACATCAGTTCAGAAAAATGTGAAGCAAATCAGTGGAAGAAGAAAGCATTCAGATGTACTAAATCTAAAGATTCCATTGCAAGTTCAAGAAATGTCTGAGATGCAAATCATGGGAAACTGAGATATGGTATTTGAGAAAAGTTTTCTATGCACTTATCCTGCTCTTTTACTCTTCCTTAGGCTTCCACTATTGACAACTAAGGTTTCTATAAGGGTGCTTTGGTATACTGTGGTATGATCCCCCTGAAGTCTTTATAAGTTAACTTGTAAGCTGTTACAATTAACTAAAACTCTGGCTCAACACATTAATTCTCTGCAAGAGTTACAGAGTTCAGCCTGCACATAAACGATCATAAGTATGTACTTTTCAACACACACTTAAACTGCTCTGCACTGAGCACCTTGTAGGTTAATGAAGGGAATTCCACTAAAATTGCTCCAGAGGATCCTGAGCCATTGGAAAAAAAGCATGTCTCTAAAGAAAGAATGCATGTGTGACTGCAGCCTGAGGTCTGATTTCAGTGGTGCTTCAGCACCACTATGTACCAGCTGCAGAGCTTATACCTCATGTCAGTGGCTTGTTGAAGAGTCGTGCAGCCTCTGGGTGAGAGACTTTAGATCCTGATTTTCAGCCTTTTCGCTGCAAATAAACAATGCATTCCTGACATTTCAAGTACACAGTCAGAATATCCTCAGCTCCAGCAGGCTCCTGACAAGCTGTGCACAGGAAATCTACTACAGCGTCAGGAACTGATGGGTTTCCTACTCATTCTCAACAGATTGACTAGTGCTAAATATATATATCCTGTATTTCCACACAATCTTGGTAAAGAAGTCAACCTGTTTACTCTTTTTTTAAGACAGAGAAAAACATAAGGTGAATGTAAAGTGGTAATTAATAAAGCAAAATCTAGATTTTTCTTACTACTCTATGCTTCTAGCTCAAAGTTTGCTAAACACCACATCAAACCATGCTCAGCAATGCACAGAGAGTGAAAACTCATTGACATCATTAGGAAGCATGTGTAGTTAGTAATTTTACAAGGAAAAATTTCCTGGGAACTAAAGCATGGAAGTGCTAAACAATTGCTGAAAGTCCATGAGATGTAAACACTGTTTACTTTGGTGTCTTTGGATGTTGCCTTGCCATATTAACCTTTAGAAGATACTCAGATATAACAGCTTTGGGAAAATCTCCAGTAACAAAATGTAGCTAGATACCAGGAGCTCAGTCCTGAAGCTGCTGGGACTCTCCCAACCACAGCTTGTCTGCAGTCAAATAACTGTTCTGAACATGAGCCTGAGCAGAAAAGCCCCATCAGATTTGAAGCTTGGCATCTAGTGCAGTTGAGCACCCAATATCTGGCAGTATCGTTACAGGTCAGTCAGCCCATGCACAGCAGGTAAGTGAGAGTTCTGGATCCACACAGATCACGCATGGTTCTGAAGCCATGTGTGATGCATCAGGTAAGAGACCTTCACAGCAGTGTAACACAGCAGTTAAACTGTCTGATTCTTCCAAGCCTTTCCCATATGAAACCAAGCAGACAGACTGATGAAGCTGCACTCTGCGAAATCCAGCTCCTTGTTTCAGCTTACACCTCACTATCTGCATGCTTTTCCAGCAAGCCCCTGTCTCACTTGAAGTCTTCTCCCATGTGAGAGATATGATATGAACTTGTAAACAAGCTTCCTCTGCAAGTATTGCTGAAAGCTTGGGGTGGGGCCCCAGGAAATTTCAGAAACAACCTACTTTGTTCCCCCTTTAAAAAGATTCTACCTTAGAAATATAACGTTAGACCTTAGATGTTAACTATTCAAATAGATTTTACTTTCCTTGCTTATTCCCTTGTTTCGCATACGCACTAACACCTTAACATTTCAGCCATCCTCTGCACTATCTTTAGATCAAGGCTGTATAAACTTGGTCTACCTTTCCTTAGTTATTGCTGGGGGTATATGGAGATGCGAGTAAGGCTGACTGGCATTGTAAAAGCAGGAGCTAATCAGGACCTAGAAAAAAAGTGTTTACTGTTCTGCTAGGAAAGCAGCAGGGAAACCTCAAGTTGCAGCCTGATTTCTCGAAACTCAGCCCTCCCAGATCAGGCAGTTTCAAAATAAAATTTATTAGAAGAATATGTTAATAGCACTTGAGATTGAAATGAAAAGAAAAGCAGACAGAGCTGCCCTCTGAGCCTGGAACCAGCAAAACTGGACTGGCTGCAGCTCCTGCTCCCATGGTCAGATTTCTTAGCTCCTAATAAGTCACCAGCTCCATTTGAAGCCTTCCCTCAGCACTGAAGTACATATATAAAATGATAATATAGAAAACTAATGGATTAAAATGGTCAGTGGATTTAAGTTGCTGCAGAGGTCAGGAAGGGAGAACAGGAGTACAGTGGGATTACATTAGAGTGATTTCCTGCCTGCGGTCTGCAAGAGCCATCAGGGTGATATTTGATGTTATGCAAAAAGTTAAATGTTATACATAATATGCCACAGCCATTGAATACTGGGGTTTATAGAATCCAGTTTTCTCTGAAATTCACTGTATTTTTGCCCTCATACAAACCTCCTCCCTGTGAGGAATATCATCCTGCCAAAAGGACTGGGTAAAACTCTTTCATTGAAATCCATGAATGTTTCACCTTTGATTTTAATCCTGCAGAGATTTTGCTCTCTGCTGTCTCTGCAAGATCTCACAACCTGTGCATAGAAAAACCACTCTTCACTGGTCTCACAGTTTCTGAAGCCCATGGGACAGTATCTGTGGAAAAAAACAAGGCAAATTAGACAACAATAACCCAGGCTTCTCCCTACAAAACAGCAGTCCCCTCCCAGTGCAGCTAAAGGAAGCAACAAGCCAGATGAGGAAGGTAAACTTGGGATCTGAAAGGAAAGAGTCTCTGGTATTTATAAAAGTCAGAGGTTCACACGGAAACTTAGTTCCAGCACTGATCCCCTCCAGTCTATTTCAGGACACGCAGCCCTTTCTCAGCTATAGTATTTGACTCATTAGTGTTAGAATATTTCTTCTCTCTTTAACTCTTTGAGTGAAAAACCTTGCACTGATTTGAAACCATATTGATAGCTGGAATATACAAAGTGGGAGCTAAGCACTGAAATTTATTGCCTGAATTAGAACAGAGAGAAAACTAAATCACAGCTTCAGAATGTGACCTGTAAGCGATAGATCGATTTTACTCATTGTGGTCTTCCGTGATTAACAAATCCATGGTATGGATAAAGAGAAACTGCCAGCAGTGGGTACTGTGCTGAAGTGCAAAGAATGCTGATGCATACTGCATTACAGATGTTAATATTCTCTGAAGGAACAGCCTGGGCTGTATTTAATGCCTTCTCAAAGGATCATGGGGCAAATCAGGACAGACGGTACTGCAAAAGGCCCCCAAAGCAGGACCAGCTCTGAGATTCAAAGTGTACTTCACCACCACCTTCAGCTCACTGGTAAAGATGTTAAACACAAGAGGTTTCAAGACATACCCCTGTAGTAGCCCATTTCTTACCAGCTTCTAGGTGAAGGATGACCCATTAACCCTCTAAGCCTGATTATCCAACCATTTAGTCATCCAGTTATCCAGCCATCCAGACTGTGATGTCCTAACTTAGGATACAAGAATGGTCTTAGTAACAGTCTCAAAACCCTTGCAAAAATCAAGGTAAATGACATCCACTGCTCTGCCTTCACCCACAAAGCCAGTTATTTTATCACAGAAGACAATCAAGTTGGCTAGGCATCACTTACCATTGGTAAATCCAAATTAACTGGTCCAAATCACCTTCATAACCTTATATGCCCAGAAATATCTTTCAACAGCAAGAGGACTTGCTTCAAGATTTCCTCAGGAATTAGAGTGAGTCTAATCAGTCTGCAGCTCCCTGGACTGGCCTTTTGGCCTATTTTGAGGATATGTAACTGAAGCATGTAACACTTGCTTTTCTCCAGTCATTAGAGAGACTTTTTGAAGATGACAGAGAGGGACCTTGCAGTGACAGCAGCCAGTTCTCTCAGCGCCTTCAGATGCAGCTCATCTGGACTCTTGGTGGCACCATCTTTTATTTGGCAAACAGGTTCTCTATATATTGATTGTTAGTACTAGTAACCTGCAGTAGAAGTAACAGTACTGAGAAACAGCTAACTAGGATGCTAGAATTGGAAAAACATACACAAAAGGATTTTCATTGTGAAAGTGGATGAGTGGTGTCAAGGACTCAGTGATCACGCTGTATGTGAAGAGAGGAGGTTTTGAACTGTTTCTAGTCAGGTCTCATAGCCTGAATGCCTATGAGTGGCTGGGACATCAGTTGTGTTTCTAGAGCTCACCTTTCTGTCCAGTGTCACCTGAAGGGACCCCATTTTTCACACTTCACAATAGTGCCCCAGCACAACCAAAATGTTCACCCATGGGGGGAGTGAAATATTTGCTTCCCTTTCAGAAAGGAACAAAAATACTGATGTCAATGCAGCCTGAGTTACCCATTGTGAATACTGTTCCTGACTGTAGGAGTTTCCACATCACTGTTAGTCCAGGCCCCTCTCCTTACCCAGACCCTTTCTGAGACTTGTTAATATAAGCCTTTAGCTTTTCTCAGCAAATTGGTTTGAACTTTCTAACTTCAAAGGTTAAGCCTGAGACTCAGTGAGTATCTCATATTATCTGTCTTTATAAACTAGAAGAGGGCCTGTGTCATCCCAGCTGAGGATGTTTGCTCCACTCCTGGCAGGATTTTAACATTGCAGGTTACACCTGTTTATCATCTGGAATGAGAAAAGCAATGTGACTCTCTCTGTAGCAGCACTATGTTTATCTGAGAGCTCAAGCTCAGGATCGTGAGAACCTCAGGAGACCACGTCTCAACTTGGTATCCTGATTCATGGCTCTAACTGTTTGTTTTGAAAACAGAACTGTCATCAGCATCCCTTGAAAACAGAGCTCTGGGCTTTAACTATGTTGTAGCAGTCACTTGATATTACTGCTAAAATGAGAGTGCATGTCAATGTTAATTGAGGTCAGCGTCAGATGTGTTTTATTGGCTTCTGATTGCTACCATTACAACAGTTATTACTACTGCTTACCTTTCTATAACCTCCTTGCTCATCCATTAGGTAGTGCATCAGTTAAGCAGGTTTCTTCTCATTGTAATAAATGGCAAATGAGAGATAATAAGAAAGTCAGCTTCTGCTCCTAGAGATTAATGGAATTGTCATCATTTCACCCACATAACACCAAGTTAACAGTGCTGAAAGAGATATTATAGCATCTCCCTCATTAGGAAAAAAAAAAAAGGAAAAAGGAAAAGAAAAAAAACAGGATTATGCTCTTACATCAGTCCTAAAACTTAAAAGCTATAATTCCAAGGGGGAATAAGTGAGAGGGGGACACCTGTCAGCGTCATCACCTTGAGCAGTCCTGGCTTCTGGTCTGCTGGATGAGAAACTGAACACAAGCCAGCAGTGAAGAGATGCTGAGGGAGCTGGGTTGGTTTGCTCTGTGGAAGTAAAGGCTTAGGGGAAGCTAATTGCTGGTTTTAGCTACTGTTATGGCATAGAGAGAAGTTAGAGCTAGGTTCTTGCAGGTAAAAGGACAGGAGGAAATAGTCACGCATAAGACCAAGAGACATTTCAGACAGGTATAAAGAAAAACTCTTCACCATGAGTACTGGAGCAGGTTGCCTAGAGAAGCAACTTTGCAGATTTTACAGATTTGATAGAGACAAGGCCCTGCATAATCTGATTTGACTTTGACAGTAGCCCTGGTTTGGGCAGAAGGATGGACTAGATGACCCCCAGAGCTCACACAAATCCTAAATTAATCTATGACTAATAGTTTAGGTTGTACTGGAAAAATATTTCAGCAGGAAGCTTTCCATAGAGCTGTTGGCTAAAAACGAAACTATTTCACACGACCATGTGTGTTTTGAGATGCAACTTCTCAAAAATCTCAAAACGGCATTCGTAAAACTCTGAACTAAACTAGGGCATGTTATTTCAATTGGTACATTATCTGGATATTTTTTACAAACTCATACTCTAAACATATACATATATTCTATTGTAACACTGAACTACTGTGGAAAGGAATGAATTCTACATTATCAAATTACTGCGATAAGGTCTGGCTGATGTTTCCGAATTCACACCATCTGCAATGTTTTCTGCAGAAATTTACAGACTTTTAGATATTTTCTGAGGAAAACAAAGGTCATATTTACCTGAAAAGGGGCAGAGAGACATACTGTCATCCATAAATCATATACTAACTCACAGAAGTGAAAAAATGTATCACACCAAATACATCTTGCTTGTATGTTGCCTCACACAGAAGCCACCCATGTTTTTCTTCCAGAGAGAAAATCTCCAGCAAGAAAGCTGCTATCACCGGTTGCTTTCAATTCTGATCTCAGTATCATCTGAATGATAAAAGGGATGTATCACCTCAATGAGGCAGGAAGCCTTTTTCTGCTTCATGATTCAGAAGTTATGCCACATCCCCTTTTGGTGAATTTCTTCAAAGAAATAGGATCTTCTTTTGAATGAGCTGTTGAAGTACCAAGAATCTATCCTTAAAGGAAATGATGAACTTGGCCCTTTGTAAGCAGGGAAGTTTGAACAGCTCTAGGTTTTGTGCATGGCATTGGCACTCCAGTCAAGTTGAAAGTGGTTCCCAACACTGCATTCCTCATTTGGTAAAGTGGATGGTTTCTTTTTTTTCTGATCTTGAGAACTTGCATTTTACATGATCATCTGGTTTTGCTTCCATTTTTCTAAGTCAAGTTCCTATTGTGTTTTTACTCTTTGTGGTAATTTTGATTTATTTTGATTTAGTTTTCAAAATTTTATAAAGTAACAAAAGAGATGGATTTTGCAATAACCCAAATCACATTTGCAGGGACATAATGGAGTTTGAAATCATGCTTGAACATTTACTTCCCTATCCCTGGTAAGTAAGGCTAAGAAGTCACCAGCCGTGGGCCTAGGGATGGTGACAACTAGATTAAGAAAATCATGTCCTTCACCTCCTGGATGAAGTAAGGACAGGTAAAGATGAGGAGCCAGGGTAGCAGATATGTTTCTGCCCAGTTGTCCCTATTACCCAGAAAGACTGGAGGAGTGCAGTGAAAAGAAGACAAAATTAACAGTGGGATGAAGGCTGTCTCCTTGCATTGTCCAAGCTGAACTTTTTAGTTAGGACAAACTCTTCAAGAGGCTGGGGAAGAGATTAAAGAAGTGTAAGAAAGAGCCCTCTCAGCCCCTTTCCTCCAGCCAATTTGGGCAGTTGGAAACCTCATATTCTTTTGCATTTGCTGTCTTTTCCTCCACAGCGCTAGTAGTGAATTAACTGAGAAGCGTGACCAGAATGGAGCTTGCTTTGGCTGATCAGGGCTTTATGTCCTAAGCAGCAAGGACAAGTCCCAGGAACTGAGGGGTATGAAATGAGATGTGCTTGGAGGGATGAGGTTTTAACACTGAGCAATGTTCAAACACTTAAAGGATAAGGGTTCATAGACTTGCACATGGACAAACTGATTTTGCCATGAGCACTTGGGTGTCATTAGCACCTGCTTAATCTGTCCTGGAATTAAGCTGCATGTTTTTAGAATAAAACACTGTGTTTACCTTGTTAAGAAATGACTGGCAATGTCCTAATCTTGAGGTGTGATATTTTCACAGGAAAAAGAAATAAAGTTTGACTAACAGAACCTTGTAATTAATGGCAAAACCCAAGTGATTCATTCATAGAACAATTGAGCACAACTGAAGAATGGCATCTTAAACTGATCTGTTGAAAGACCTTTGGAATGAGAAAATCATCATTCATCTTTGCACGTCTTTTGACTGAAGTTGCTTTAGGGATCATCTTTCAGAAGAAAAACAGCCTTAGGATATAAACCACTTTGGCCAATGTTTATCCAAGTCAAAGCATGAGGACACAACTTAGATGTGTATAAACAGTTAATTTCATGGGGAATTAGTCTGTATTTCAGGGATCGACAGGACAGCAAGGTACAATGTGCTTCAAGCTGCCATTGAAACTCAGAAAAGTTTTAGCAGAATATGTGATGTTATTCAGAATATTTATCTTTGTAGTCATTTTTCCACTGTGATATAAAATTTTACCTGCAATGACACATAGCAACAACTGAGGCAACAGCAAAAATGATAGAAGGTGTATAGGAGGTGTACTTGTGCAGGCTGCGTCCTTTCCCACTTTTCACAAGTCGGAAAAGGAAGTGCAGAGATTGGAAATGACACGTTAAACGCACGGCTGAACAGCAGCTAAATCCCACACTAGTGTCACTTATCTCAGTGACCAAGTGAAAAGACTCACACACACCAAAATTCATGGCATCTTTAGCAATGTTTGCAAACCATCAGGTTTCATAGGCTGGAAAGCACCAGAAACCATCTTTGCCCTCAGTGGTGAAAAATATTTGCACTGCAGAAAAAGTTGCATGAGAAATGTTTTCTGCTTCCTCGCAGGTCTTCTACATGGGCATCTTACTGGGAGCAGAAACCACAGCTGCACAGTGGCCAGAGGAAAACTCAGAAAATTCACTTTCCTTACTTGAAAAACTTGAGAGAAGGACTTGAGTGAAAACTGAAAGAGGAAAAATGTTTAAGAAATACTAGTATGATATTTTTAAATGAAATCTGAAAGAAAACCTTATGTTTAAAGAAATCCTGTGTCTTTTTCAGGTAAAAAAATATCCCTCATTTTAATCCTTCCAAGTAGAAAACTACAACAGCATTAATAACATTTATACTGTGGGTTGGTTGTTGGGTTTTATTTAGCAAAAAAAAAAGTATTTAAGCTATAATCAGTAGACAAGATTTTGTCTGATGGGACATACATTTTAAAAGTGTACTATGTATCTCTACCTTTTCTTAGTAACAAAAGGAACTGATGAGAATCAAATGCCACCTCCAGGTTTTGCCTCTAGCTGCTCTTTTTCACTTGTAAATTTGGGAACTTGAGAAGGTGAACATCAGAAGAAAAAGTATGCAATGCAATTGGGAACATGACTTTTCTCTGCCTGGTCTCTGCATTTGGATGACTGCTATTCACTGGGCATTAACCTTCTAGTCTGTTAGTCATCATATAATCCTGATTGCCCTGTTTTATAGCAAGTTTGCACTACATTTGTTCGCTGTGCCTATGCAATAATAATGGAATATCAAGACAAAGTAGATTTTCCACTTCAGCCAGTGCTGAGAGGTGAGCTTTGCCTGTTGGAACCTGCAAGTGAGCTATACAGCTGCAGAGAAAAAGCTGCCCTCCCCATCTCTGAAGGTGAACTTTTCCATCAAGGAAACTGCCAACAGCTCACAATTACCCAGCAAAGGGCCTGCTCAGTGCATTTGAGCTTCAGGGCTTTGACATGAAACTGCGCATGGAAACCTGCCTGTTACTGCCTGGGAACTGATAGCAACAGTGGAACATAAAGTTGTGGTCTCAACAGCTTATGCTAGCTGGAGTGCTATGCTGTAAAATCATATTGATAAACAAGATGGCCATATGCATTTGTGTACATAGCCCTGATGTGTGTTTTAAATTGGAGTATAACCTGGAGGGATATTTAATTTTTTTTTTTTCTTTTTGGAAATCTCTACCATTTCCAGCAGTATTCCTTGTAGGGAATTCCCCTGGAAATGCCCAGCTTTTCAGACAGACACTTATTTTCCTGGACATTAATTATCCTGCAGAATATTTATCTTGCTCCTACTTATGACTTTTAAGGCTAAGATACTTCTTTCTGGAGGTTCTGAATTCGGTCACAGCCTATAACAGTATCTTTTACATAGAAATGTATCACATAAAGAGAATCAAAACAAAGTATAAAATTTAACGTGTAAGTTTTGTATTTCAGGCAAATTTCAAGTAAAACCAGGAGCTGACTGGCTCTGATTCTGTATGATATGGCATTTAACGTGAAAAATAACAAGTCAACAAGACCATCAGGATTCTTACTTCCAGGAAGCAACCTATTTTTAATATTAGGAATGCCTTCCTGTTTTCTTTTCTCCAAGATTTCTCCAGTGCATATGAAATTCAAGGGTTTAAACATTTATGTTCTTCCTTGGTCATGTTATGCAATCAGGGAAAGAGATCAACATTTGTTACTTATTTTAAGAAAGCCTCTGCACTATATTAACTGAGCAGGATAACGCTGATAGGCTTTATGGTTCACAAATGTCACCCTTGCTCTAGGTGAAAAGCTACTGCTGCTAGAAAGCTTATGCATTGTGTGTGCATCTCGTGTACGTGGGATACATGTTCTGAGACTGAGAATGGTCAGGATATCTACTGATCTGCAATTAGATTATCTATGTTATTATTTTTAGTTCTTATTGAATTGTAAGCAAAGTGAGCTCAGAAAGAAACCATCAAATGGCTCCAACTGAGATCAGTGATAAACAATTGTTTTTCTTTTCATACAGCAAAAAGCAGAGTAAACACAGCCCTAGTTTGCTCTGGTCATGGTGCTTGCCATAGAGCAAGCACATCCTTTTCTAATTCTTGTCCAGACTGCTACAACAGGCAGAAACCAGAGTGTGTTTAGTGAGACTTCTCTGGGCTTTATGCAATCTCCATGACAGATGCAGCACACCCTGGGGGTAACAGGGAAGCAAAGAGAAGCATAGACATTCATGGCTGCATGAAGAGCAACCAAGATGCTCATGTCAGGACATAGCTTGATCATTCCCTGGTTTTGCTTTGCAAGGTACCCTTCTCAGTGAGCAGGTGCTGTAACAGTTTCTGAAAACAGGTTGGACGGTTTTGCTGAAAATTGCCCAAACCACTTTTTAAAACTAATCTTCATGTCTGCATTTGGCAGTGTATTATAACTGCTCCTGGACTAGGTTGCAAAATCAGAAGCTGTAATGCTGTTAAAATGGATTTTTGAGTTCACCTCTTCACTGAGTAATGTGATGTCTAATTTTCAGCCCCAGTTTTTGTCAGAACCCCTTATTCTCCAGAAGATCTTGCATGTCTTGTCTTTTGACTACAGTGTTTGCTGTTGTTACACATTGTGTACTCAGTAATGAAAAGCCTACAATTGTGGGTTACACATCCAGACTTAACCATAAAATCTGATTTTCATACCCTCAGATGCTTCCCTTTCTGCTCAGTGTTCACTTCAGAGAGTGATTTGCATTTCTGATGCTCCATTGTCTTCTGCCTTTTGACCCTTTCTTTATTTTTGAAAATAAATGGCTGCCCATTACAAACAGAATTTAATTGTTTCCTGGTTCTTCATGCTTTTTCATGAGTCATACCAGAACTGCTGATTTTCAGCAAGACACAGAGCTGGAGTTCCTAGGCTCATCACGATCTGCACCCATCTTCCTTGCTAGCACCTGCTTCCTTTTCTGGCGCACTACTACAACAAAAAATGTAAGTAATATGGCAAATTCCAGAGACATTTGCAGTCATCTGGCATCCATCCACTGACCTTGGTCCATAAGCTGAAGACCAGCTGAAAGACTGTGAGTTGATTCATTGCCAGTTTATCCTGGAAATCCTTGGTAGCTTTCTTATCCGCTATGAATACATGACTTTGGTGGTCCTCCAGCAGCTCAGGTAAAGTCATCCATTTCCCTCCCAACCCTAAGCCCCCAGTGCCTTTGTCTTCAGTCTCAGCTGTTTCCCTCAGTTGCTTATATTGCTGGCTGTCTCCAAGCCACATGTTGATGGTCTGTACACCATCCAGGTGATTCCGTCTGTCTTTCAGGGGACTGCTCTGCAAGACCGTGAGAGATGCACCATCCATGCAAGGGCATTCGCAGTTGTTCCTATTTCTGTTAATCTTCCAACAGATCACAATGAACAGAGGTTAGCAAATTAAACATCTTTAGGAGTGACCTTCATAATGGAACAGAGTGCACACATAGATAGTTTACAGGCAGTACAAAATCACGAGGGTGCTGATACACCAAATCATTGTGTTGCCATGCAGAGGGACCTGGACAGGCCATAGAAATGTGCTGGCAGGAACTTCTTGATGTCCAGCAGGGGGAAATGCAGGGTCCTACACCTAGGGAAGAATAACTCCTGACATCAGTACAGGCTGGGGACCAAAGAGCTGGAAAGCAGTTCTGCAGAGATGACCTTGAGGGTCCTGGTGGACACCAAGTTGAACACAGGCTAGGAATGCGCCCTTGCAGCCAAGAAGTTCAGCAGCCTCCTGGATTGAGCTGGGAAGAGTGGAAGAGAAGGGGAAACTTTCTCCTCTACTTATGACTGGTGAGACAGATCTGGAGCGCTAGATCCAGTTTTGGGATCCCCAGTACAAGAAGGACATGGACATATGGGAGTTAGTCTTGCAAAGTGCCATGAAGATGACTGAGGAACTGGAGAATCTTTCATATGACAAAAGGCTGAAACAGCTGAGACTCTTCTTTCAGCCTGCAGAATTCTCTTTGCTATGTGTATATATATATACTTGATGGGAAGGAGTAAAGAAGGGGGAGTTGGGCTTTTTTCAGTGGTGTCCAGTGGCGTCCAGTGGTGTCCAGTGGCAGGTTCAGAGGCAATGAACACAAACTGAAACACAAGAAACTGAACATCAGGAAACACTTCTTTACTGTGAGAGTGATCAAGCACTGGCACAGGTTGCCCAAGGAGGCTGTGGGGTTACCCTTGTTGGAGACACTCAAAACCTGACTGGGCATGTCTATGAGCAACCTATCTTGAGCAGGGGAGTTATATTGAGTGATCTCTGAAGGGGGATGATCCAATCTATCTCCTTTCCATGGTTAGAAACTGATTGGAAAACAGTCATAATAATCATAAAACAGATCTGATCTTTTATTCTTGCGGATATTCTTCTTGTTTCCTGGTGCTTCCATGTTTCTAGTCTGTGTCAGTCAGGCTGCTGTCCTTGCTTTTCCAAAGTGGAAGTGTTGCAAATGGGCTTCCCATTTCTCCAAGAGTTTGTTGATTTTACCCATGCTTTAAAAAAGCACCCTAGGTAAAATACCTTTTCTGTGCTATTTATGTGAAGCCTTCAGATTCTGCTTGAAAAACTTCTGCTAAACAGGTCCTTCTTTAAATTCATACATCATGGACCAATTTTAAGGTATGTGAGAACCCCTACTATTTGTTCATTCTTGTTTCAAGAAGACCACAAAGTCCTGTTATCTTTCTACAAGAAACCAGTCACAGTTCTTGACACTAGCTAATACAAGCTGAAGCTCAGGTCTCCCCAGGAAGAGAAAAACAGGGAACACAGACAGGTATCAGATATAATCTCAGTTTCTCTCAAGAAAAGCAAAGGCCCTTTTTCCTGAATTTTACTGAATTCAAGTAAGAAAGAGATTAGGTCTTTTACCCGGAAGTCCTTCCTCAAACATAGGATTCCTTCAGTCAACTTAACTGCTTCTGAGAGCAGCGATAATGAAGTGTCTAGTGCTCCTGCATCTTTATTATTAGTACCTCTTGCCTTTCTGCTGCTTTTCTCACAATACCAGCTCAAAGAAGCAATGCCTGGCCCTTGGCATTGCTAGGTGAGCTCTTAGGACAAACAAACACACAAGGTGAGCCATAGAGATAAGTGAATGTTTTGATTAAAGCATTCTGTGGGCTCCTGTTTTTCTAGCTGCTGCTTTGACCTGACTGCCTAGAAGAGTTTGATGGCTTCTCTATGGTTTTCTTTCATAAGACCAAATTTAGAGAAGTTACCCAACATACAATAAGGTGTACTTTGCTGTCATGACCTGGGCTTGACAGACTCTGGGTTTGGTAAGACCCACATGTCATAAGCAATGCTCTATTCCCCAGACCTCACCTATGCGTGTAGCATCTGACTGCCTCTGGAGAGACTGCACTTTCAAACAAGAAATGACTTTCAAACACTAATGACTAAATATACAAAGCACAGATTCACTCCGAAACAAAACACACTGAAATATCAATTATTAAGCAATAATATGAACTTTCACTCTTTTCACTACTCAGGAACTTCCACTGTAGAAGTAACCCATGTCTCTAGCTGATTCCAAATAACTGACCCTTAACTCCAAAGGTGTAGGCATTGTCCATGGCTATTTAATACAGAAAACAACTCTGCACTGGCATTTGCAAGCGTGTTTCTGTGGCTGACATTCTCTGCTGTATGCATTAATTTTTAATTCCTTCACTTTCATTATCTGAATGTAGTGATTTTTCCATTATATTTGTAAAGGTGCAGCCAAAAAAAAGTATGAAACAACAAATGGCCACTGGGCAGGAAATGAATCACTCTGGCTTTGAGTGTGCTAACTACGGACACTGCAAATATACAGAAACACTTTGAAAACTTTCCAAGGACAGTGCCCTGTTAAAACTATAACGTATTCTGGGGCTCTGGATGTATTCTTACACAACTTCTTGAAAACAAAAAACAAACGAAGCACGCAGTAAAAAGCCTGGGGATGTGTTTGGATGGGAATTTTTGTTTCAAATTGGTTGACATCTACTACTCTCAAACAACACACTATAGCCAGATCTCCATTCTCCTTTCTAGGAAGGACTCAGTGGACTGAATGAGAGTCAGGTTAACTCTTGCCAGAGAATTTTCTTTCTGCACATCAGTCTCATCCGCAAAGGATGCTGCAGTAATGTGTCGGCATGTTTTGTCAGAGATAATGTGACTAATTTTTTCCAAAAGGAAAGTAAGGGATTTCTTCATGCCCTGCTGTGATACTTGGCATTTGTCAGAGCATGTCTTGTCATTTCCCATCACATTGACAGTTTACATAACGTTTGCCGTTTGATTTGCTTGATGGGGTCCCACTTGCTCAAGAGGGCTGGAGATACCTAGTTAAGATCAAAGG
Organism: Psittacus erithacus; assembly: GCA_009867235.2. Classification (NCBI taxonomy): domain Eukaryota; kingdom Metazoa; phylum Chordata; class Aves; order Psittaciformes; family Psittacidae; genus Psittacus; species Psittacus erithacus. The sequence continues at coordinate 98,197 of WYDI02027160.1, read as the reverse complement.
TTGTCTCAGAACCTTTCCATTCTTCTCTACTCCTATGTCGTGATCAGAGCGGAATATTTAAAGAAAAGCTGCAAACTGGGCAAAATTCAATCCTAACTCGTGCTCTTTGATCCAATTTAGGTGATGGGAAACACAAGCAGTTTGGATAGGATCAGTTACTTCCCAGCATGTTACACCATGTCATCAGCAGAGATTATGTTTATTTCATTATCTTTTTAGGTATAGGCAGAGGATTATCTCAAAATCAAATAAAATATTGACTTTCTTTTGGATACTTCATTGTGACTCCTTTTTGAGCTGCCTAGATCTGAATAATAGGTGACTCAATAAAAAACCTCACAAGGTAAAACATCTGTGGTTCATTTTGTAAACATAATAACAAACAATATGAAGTGTGAAAGTTCATGCAGCTTTATTTGAACAGCCTACCTCAGACCAAGCTTGCTGTGTTTCTTTTCCTTCAAATCACAGCACAGAATGAGGTTTGTCATAACCATTCGGCCTTCAGTTGGGGCTGCAGCTGGATCAGCTCTCAAATGCAGAGTTTCTGAGGAGTCTGTTATTTGAAATAAGCCCAAGGGAAGAAAAACCAGCAAGTAACAGCTGTTACTGGCTGTTTTAAAATTCTCTTTAACTTTAAAAGAAAATTTTAAACAAAGATATTTTGGCCATGTTTCAGACACAAGCATGGCAGCAAGAGTAAGGAGTATGCAGGTTTGGTTGCTAATCCAGAATAAGGGATAGTCTCCCTTCCTCACCTGACTGCATGGTCCTCTGTCACACAGAGTAAGAAGCACTGGGTGCTGTGCAGCCTGGTGGACATGGACAACCAACCCATCACACAAACTAGCTCAGGTTATTAGACAGATATGACAACATCAGTGTAACCTGTATCCAGCTGGCACTCCTGGCTACTCTGCTGGATGCAATGGCTATGATGCCTCAAGGACCTTAATGACTCCTTTGTAATCAGTCTGCCTCTACTAATGAGCTAGAGAGGATCAGCACTTCACTATAATGATTTGGTACGTGTATGAGAACCTCAAGTTTCACTGAGTAGTATTTGCATGGAGTGTGGCCAACACAAGAATCCAGGCAGGTGCAATGTGTTCTGCCTGCCTTTGGGCACTGCTGCAATGCTCCCTCTCACCTATGGCATCCCTCAACACAACCGAGGCGAGCAAGGATCTATCATGCACCACATTCATCTTCACTCTTCCTGTGTGGCCATTTCTTCTTCCGAGAGTGCTACTGCCTCGGCAGTCCCCAGAAGGGGTCCAACACTAATCTGAAGTCAGCAAGAGGAGGAGAGCTCACCTCTTACAAGCAGTGTGCTCTCACTGATAATTACCCTTGATCAAACACTGTGATGCATAGCTTTGGCTTCCAGCTGCCAGTTCTTGCTATACCTCTGGGCCGTACATTTTTCTCCCTGTGAAGGTAAATTCACCATAATAAAATCACCTTTCTTTTTTCTGTTTTCCTTCTTTCACTGCAGCCCTCTTCTGCAATTTCCCCTGAACTGCAGTGGTCCTCTTAAAATGTGATCACAGACTTGTACATTGCCTCCATTACCTCTGCTTTACACAGAGAAAAATGGTCCTTTGCTGCATCTCCATTGCTTAGGCCTTCATATTAAACCTCTGTGTTAATATGTGATCTGTTAATATGTGGCTGCTATAGATCATGATTAAGTTTTGTGCACAATAATTCCTATGGTATCTTTAGGCACTGAACCATCTGAACCCAAGGTAGTAAAGCAAGGTCTTTTCTTTGTTTTATCTGTTAGGTTGTGTTCACCATGTAGAAAAGAGGCACTAGCTTCAATCTGATGATGCTGATAGGGAAACATGCAGGTGTAAAGCTTTTAGATGTAAGGATTGTGTCTCACTTCCATTTTGAACAGTGCTGTGGGATCTTATCCTGCTTTTGTGCTCTAGCATTAGAACATAGACAAAAGAATAAAGTCAACACTAATTAATGGGACCAATAATTCTTCCTCAGCTGCTTCACATTTTTCTTCCATAGCATCAAGACTGGGGCTTATTGCTGTGATCACAGAAGTGCAGTGCAACAGAAGAGCTCAAGAGGCGAACTGAAACATTCCAAGATTTATAAAACTAAATATTATTTCTTGCAATATGGAAAACTTGCCTGGCCCAGAAAGAAGTACTTAGCGCTGTATATAAGACTGTAGTTGGGATTTTAAGAGGAAAACAATGGATTTTTGCTAACTGATGTAGTCTTTGAATAACAACAAAGCGGAGGTTATTAGTTCACATCTCATCTCCCAGCAGAGCATGCACTATAGGCACGTTTGGGTCTGGTGTTCTCAGCAGGAATTTCCCTATTGGTAATGCAAAAAGAGGAGATGGAAGGTCGATAGAAGGTGGCAAATGTAAGCAAACAGTAATAAAGGGGGAATCATCTGACACGAAAAGAAGGGTGTAAATGGATTTCAGTTTCTGCTGTGCTTAAATCCAGGTATATGATGCTGAACACTCACATACATGTCTTTGAGCATGTATACTCAAATGTACATACTCATATACAGGAAGGACACTCCAGAAGAGTTGTAACAGTCTTATACATTGCGCACACTGTTCTTCTGCCTAGCTTTGTGCAGCCTCCAGCGCCTTTTGCCCTCTCAGAAACCCCTTCTTCACTCAGATTTCTCCTAGACTTTTATTACACATTTCTTCACTCTGATACATGACATCAAAACTATTTTTAATTATGCCATCAAGAGACTATTGAAGAATGCAACAGGTAATAGGCACAAAACTAGGAGAAACTCTATCTGGATATGGTAATCATAAAGATTTTAAACTTCACAATCTGAAGAAATGTTTCTCTCGCAACCAGATGTCTAAGGAGTGCAATTAGAAAACTTTGATTTGCAAGTCACAATGTAATTCATAGAATCACAGAGCGGTTTGGTTTGGAAGGGACCTTAGAATCATCTATTTCCAACTCCCCTGACATGGGCAGAGACACATTCCACTAGATCAAGTGGAAGCTCCAAGCCCCATCCAACCTGGCCTTGAACACTTCCAGGGATGGGGCAGCCACAACTTCTCTGGGCAATCTGTGCCAGTGTCTCATCACCCTCATAGTGAAGAACTTCTTCCTAATATCTAATCTAAATCAACCCTCTTTCAGATTAATTCCTTTGTCCTATCACTACATACTCTTGTAAAAAGTCCATCTCCAGCTTTGCTTGTAGGCCCCCTTTAGGCACTAGAAGCTGCTTTAAGGTCTCCCTGAAGCCTTCTCTTCCCAAGGCTGAACAACCCCAACTCTTTCAGCCTGTCTTCACAGCAGAGGTTCTCCAGCCCCTCTGATCTTCATCGTGGCCTCTTCTGGACTCACTCAAGCAGGTCCATGTCCTTATGTTGAGGGCCCCAGAGCTGGAGGCAATACTTCAGGTGGGGTCTCATGAGAGCAGAGAAGAGGGGAAGAAGCACCTTCCTTGACCTGCTGGCCACGCTCTTTTGGATGCAGCCAAGCATAGTTGGCTTTCTGGGCTGCAAGTGCAAACTGCTGTCTCATCTTGAACTTCTTGTCAATCAGCACCCCCAAGTTCTGCACAGGGTTGCTCTCAGTCCAATCTTCATCCAGTCTGTAGGGATTGCTCTGACCCAGGCGTAGGACCTTGCATTTCATATTGTTGAACTTCATGAGGCTGGCATTGGCCCACCTTTCAAGCATGTCAAGGTCCCCCTGCATGACATCCCTTACCTTCAGCATGTCGACAGCGCCACTCAGCTTGGTGTCATTGGCAGACTTGCTGAGGCCACACCAATCCCACTGTCCATGTGGCTGACAAAGATGCTGAACAGCACCAGTCCCAGTTCTGACCCCTGAGGAACAACGCTCCAACATCGACCTGTTGACCACAAGTCTTTGAGTGTGGCCATCCAGCCAATTCCTTATCCACCAAGTAGTCTGTCCATCAAATCCATGCTTCTCCAATTTAGAGACAAAAATATCATGTGGGACAATATCAAATATTTTGTACAAGTCCAGGTAGATGATGCCAGTCACTCTTACCCACCCACACTGCAACTCCATCATAGACCAGATTTGTCAAACATGATTTGCCCTTGGTGAAACCATGCTGATTGTCACCAATCACCCTTGGTGAAGCCATGATGGTTGTTACCAATCACCCCTGCTGTGTTGTCCTCCAATAGATATTGGAATGGTTGAAGTCCCCCATTGGGATCAGGGGTCTGCACATGAGGCTGCTGCTGTCTGCCTACAAAAAGCCTCATCTGTTCAGTCTTCCTGGTTGGATGTCCTGTAACAGACGCCACTGTAATGTCCCTGTCCCTGACCTCCCTTTCATCCTGACCCACTCTCAGTCAGCTCCACGTCCAACCCATGCACTCCATGCACTTCATCTGGTCATTGACATAGAAGGTGAGACCCACTCTGCATCTCCACTGCCTGTCCTTCCTGAAGAGTCTGTACCCTTCCATTCCAGCCACCAATAATGGGAACTATCCCACTACATCTCCATGATGCCAATAAGATCATAGCCCTGCAGCTGTGCGCATGTCTTTAACTCCTGTTTATTCCTCATGCTTTTGCATAGAGGTCCCTGGTGAAGCTGGAGTGGCACCTCAACCCTGCGAAAACTAAGCAGGATAAGTGCGTCACATTTGGGGGTACATGGAATTGACAATACTTAATGATCAAATTATGATTGTCATATTAAGTCATTAGTTAAAACTTATTTTGCCATGTATTTTAACTAATCCAAGTTTATATTGCATATATAGCAATGCAATATATATTTTTATACACTACATCAAATAAACTTTAATAAAATATTTTAGCCACTGTTATGAAGCACGAAGCATATGTAATCAAAATACATTAGCATAATTAAACTCTTTAATCTAGAAAAGAAGATCTGCAGCTGCAGTGTTGCTGCTCTTTAATAAAGACAGACTAGAAGCGTTCTCATCACCACGGCGTCCCTTTGCTACTTTGTACCCCAAGGAAAAGGATGGCCAACAAAGCAAGCTTTCCTCGGTGTTGCAGAGCCATCTAGTGTCGGAGGGACAGGGTTCCCGAAGACATAATTTTCCATACACTGTCAATTCCCCAAACGTTTCCCCATTCCATCCTTTAATTTTTTTTTCCCTGTTTCGCAGGCTCCTTTTTGCTTTCTGCATGAACTTCTTTTCTCTTCCTTTTCTTTTCAGTCTTTAGAAGTCATCGGGCATAAAAGGATTACTCTATACTTGTACTCAAAGGATGGTAGGTCCAATTTACTGTATTTGCTTCTTGCTTAGGATAGAAAAGCTAAAGAAACAAAACCCAGAGAAATATAGGGATGGAGAGCAGCAAAGATGCTTTTATTGAATCCTCTGCAATACCTACACCAAGATCTAGGCTAGCCCTAATAGATCTTGGTCTATCCCATCCCTAAAGACTTCCAGACCATCCCTATTCCAAAGCCAGGAATTTCATTTTCTCTCTGGCCAGCCTTTCCCCTATGGTTGCACATTTTCACTAGGGTAGTTTTCTCTCAAGTCTAGCTTCAGTCTGCAAATTTAAGTGGCATCTTTTTGTCCTGCCTTGGAAGAGCCAGGCATTTGACCAGTGCTGTCTTCATTGTGATATTAACCTGCTGGTGGACGTGCCTCCTCTGCTGCTTTTTCTTTGTACAAAGCAAGTGTAAATCTTACAGTCCCTCTGCCCAGTGGGGCTTGCAGGACCCCTTTGCTATGCTTTCTGGCATGGCTTTGTTAACGGAAGTTCATCAGGGTGGCACAAGGACTGCCCATGCCTTGCAAATGATATAGCTAGTTCTGAGCTTGGGTGGCCACCTAAAGTCGGGTAGAAACAGTCTGAAGGACTGTAGAACCTGCAGAATACAGCACATAAAGAGAGATCTGAGTGCAGGGTGCTCAAGAAAAAAGGACTACAGGATCAAATGGGAAATATTAGGGGCAGTTCCAAGTAGCTCATGAGCACTGGTGGCCATCTGAGTCAGGGTTTCACTCTATGCAAGATAATGCTTAATTGTTCTAGACATGGAATAAAACTGTGCCATTTGACAGACTAGGTGGAGAATGGGTTAGCTAAATGCAAGTACAGTTTAATTTTGTGACTTGTTTCAGGCAACAGAAAGGGTTTATTTAGATGTCGGTTCTGGGTCTATTAATCATCAATTAAAAAAGAATGAGAAGTTTGGAGCTGGAAAGCTCTCCTATTACAAAACTAGGTTTGCCTGCATGACATTCCCCTACTGGTGATAGTTTCATTTGTATGTGTGGTGATATATATTATCCAATATGACCTACAAAGATAGACGGCTGTTCCCTGAACAGGACAGGGCCTCAAAGGGATGCCTTTAATACTCAACTCCATCTCGAGCAGATTTCAGTGATCCACTTTGGAAGTGGTGAATAAATAAATGACAGACAAGCAGCCAGCCAAGAATAGGGGCAAACATAAATAGAGAGCTGAAATAGTCTGATGACAGGAGGGATGTAGTTACTCACACATACAAATATCCATGTTAGATAAAGAATGGCATTTATCACCCATGCCTCTTTTTAGGCTTCTGTAAATACAACAAGTCCAGCAGGATTTTGAAAGTAATGTGGCAGAAGGTGGGTAACCTCAGATTTCCACTGCAATAATTTATTTTTAGGCTGGTTCTCTAAGAAACAAAGTATGTGTGATTACACTGTCTCTCTCCCACTAACAGCTTCTGAACCTCCTGGCCAGGTTTGTTGGAAGGCTAGCAATCTCCAGGATATGAAATTCCTGTGTGTTCCATGAAAATCAGTGACTGGGTGGAGGAGAAACACCTATCTCCATGGAGAGACAAGTCATCAAATGAAGTGAGATGATCTTGGTACAATTTGGTCCACCAGCTGGGAAATAGGTTGGTACTGGGCAGACAATAAATAAATGTGTATGCATTGCAGACCCAGGCACAGCATAGCACTGGCTGAGGCCTTTTGGGGCTTCACTGTCCAGCTGCTGGGCAGAAACTGGGTGTCCCAAGGGGAAAAGAGGTATATGAAACAGATGGTGGCACTGGAAAGGGGAGCTCCTGCTCATAGGAATATGCACTACTGTTAATGTTGCTGATGAATGAAAGATGCTGCACCCTCTACAATGATGCAAATAAGATGCCTGCTTTCTCCTCTGCTATTTTGAAGAAAGTCATAATTTGGTTAAATAAAATATCTTAGATTTGTCTTAGCTTTAATTTTTTTGCATCAGCTGCCCAGCAATCAGCAATTTTATTAACTGGAGATTACTATTTTAGGAAAAAATCACCTATTTACCTTATCTTAAAATAAAAAGTGTTTGTAAAAGCCTTTGGCTCACAATAGCATTTAGGACAAAAAGTACCATGGGAATGGATGCGCTTTCAGACAGACAACTACCTCACTGACAGAATACATTAGCAGAACATACAGTGGTGCTTTGCACATCTGCCCACTGGAGGCTTCCCTCCCTCAGTGTGCCCTGTCACTCCTCAGGAGAGAAGAGGTACCACAGAGGTGCCAATGACCTTGGTAATATAAAGCTGTGCCAGCTATTGCCTGACAGGATCCACCAGTAGATGAAAGTCTCCATTAACTCCAGGCCTTTCTTTAGAGGCTGCAGTTCCACTGAGTTATTGGGACATAAGAAGTCTTTGCCTTTGATGGGTTTTTCTGTTTTGTTGGTTTTGTTTTGATTTTGTTTTTTTTTTGTAGATTCCTGACGTTTCAGGCTGAAGAGAGGTAGAAAAGGTATTGCTATATCCTGCCATGCTTTCTCCTTCACCTAACATTAACCTCTTGCTGAAGTAAGATCAGAAAGCAAAGTTTAAGACCAAGAAACAAGGCTAAACCACAAGGTATTATCTGTGAAACCCTAATGAAGAACTGCTTGCAATTCCCAGACAAGTGTATGGATTATTACAAGAATATAATCAAATCCAGTGTGCTTTCCCCCTTATTCTTTCCCATCCTTGCTTCTGTGGCATACCTGAGGGGAAATGTAATTTATCAACAAAAAATCAACCTTCTGACATTTCTACACTTTCTTGACTTGGTGGACCCATTGCTGATTAGTCCCAAATCCCTCTCTGCCTTCCATCCTTCCTACCTTCACAAAGTGGCAGGGTGTGTTTGCCCTGTCTCCTGTTACTAACAGGCATTAAGAGCCTGGTCTCACCACGAGTGCCAGAATTTCCCAGGAATCACATCTGGCTTACAAGCAAAATCTGTTTGGTCCATCTGAGTTCCTTACAGACCCACCAGCTGCAGAGTCAGTTCTCTTCCCCTTTTCACACTGAGGCACAGTTTTCAGCACCAACATCATGCACCTCTGTGCAGAGACATGAGCTGGTGTAGCTAGGACAGCAGCTCACCCTGAGTTAGGGCACTGTTCCCTTTCTCTGCACCTGAAGGCTGGGTCATGGCCACGTGATGCAAGGAGGTCTGATTAGGTCACATGAGATGTCCATCAGCATTTGAACAAGTCTTGTTTCCCATGGAAAGGAAACAATGACTGGACTAATCAGGCTATAGTCTTGTGCCCTTGTTCTCTATAGGGTACAGGGTAGATAGCAGGAGAGAGGATATGGTAGCAGATCACTGCTCATTTTTAGCAATAAGCCCAGCACACAGGAAACAACATCTTTTGTCTTTCAAACAATGTCAACAGCTAATTTAAGAGAATTACTGCAATAATTGGCCCATGCAGCGAGTGCTCCTTTCTCTCAGTACACTGGAATGAAACGATTGTTTCTGAATAAGCATGTCTAACCAGAGCCTGAGTCTTTCTGACCTAAGAAAGAATTATTGGCAGCAAGTTTCACTGCCATTCTTTTGGAGACTTTCAGCTGCCACTCTACAGCAAGAAGATAAACACAAGCCCTAGGAGTCTCTCACAGCTTTCCCACATACGGTAACATATTCTGAAGATCTAGAATAACACAGTAGAATCCAGTGGAACTGAGCCGCACTGCAGAACTGCCAAAACTGGAGAACTAGCACGAGGCACTGCCGCTACTTGTCTTATACTGCAAGCTTAAGTTGCTTGATGAGTTTTATATTGCCCTCCAGCATTTTTAAGCAAACAAGCAATTCTCAAGCATTTAACTTCAGTAAATTCAGAAGACTATAAGCTCTGATTTTAAAATGTTTGGTGCGTTATACACAGCAGAGTAGTAAGAGAGAGATGACTCTTACCTGACTTTAAGCACTCTGAGGCACAGCTACATTCCAGTTTGGTGACTAAGCACCCTTTAGATTCAGCAGAGTTAATGAAATACAGAGAGCAATTACTCTTGCCTAAAGCAGTCAACTAGATTTGGCCAGGTGAACTACAAGACCAACCTCAATTGAGGAAATCTCTGGTGGGATGGGCACCTAGGCACCAAGTTCAGATAAAGGCAGCTGCCACTGTGGTTGATGTCTAATGTCAGGTAAGATGAATGCAGTCCAATACGTAGTCCCTCATCAAAGTGACCAGTTGCAACTGTTACAAGAATAGTAAAGAAGATGCTATTAGCAACAACCAATACAGTGCCAGAAGCTTTTCAGAAAGAGCCAATTTCTCTGCTACTCATTGACAGAAATAGGAATCAGAGAGCCTGAGAATAACAACAAAACTACCAGAGAGCTTAAACAGAGGAAACTAAAGGACTTCCATGATCATCAGAATTCAATTATTTATAACCCACTGGGAAAACTTGTTCCTCCAGCAGCACCTATGGCAGGCCTCCAATTCAGAGCTAGTGCAGAGTGATTGGCAAATTATCACATCTCCACAAAGCAAAGCCCACTCTGAATTATAGTGCCACCCTGGTGAGGCCCACATTGGGCTGGGGCCATATTCCCCAGCTTCCTGTGCTCCCCTTCAGGAGGAGGTGAGCAGGGATATGGAAAGGAAAGCGAAGGCAGATAGCACATGGGCAGCAGCACTTGCAACCTCAGTGAAGGGACATGGGTCTGGTGGTGGGGTGATAAAGACTCTGCCCACTGACCATACCCAGCCTCAGGGTGGTTGCCCAGTGTTAGGTGCTTCCCAAAACACCTGCATGGCTCCCAGGAGCAGTAGTACCAATGTGCAGAATCCTCATTAATAATAAAAAGCAATTAGCTTTTTTCTCTCATAGGGCTGTACTTTCCACAGGCCACAGAATCCTTGCTGCCCTTTCTAAAGAATCCCTTTCTTTTTCTTGATGTTTCTGTTGGTGGAGGGACGTGCACGAGACCTGAAGTAGAGATGTTCTGCGGTCACAAGCTGACAACAAAACTTCTGTGTGAAAGAACTGTGTTTTTTAATTAGAAATCTGTCATTTGTGCTCTGCTTTAAAGAAAAAAAAACTACAAAAACCAGCACCCCAACCAGAACCATTTATAGGTGAACTGAATTAGCCGAGGACCACAAGTTACATACACATGTGTGTGTGTGTGGATATTCTGACTCTGGAAATATTCTTCCTCCATTTCCTCTCCTGACTTTTTTACATCCTAGCAGTGAATAATTTAAACATTGCTAAACTCTCCATGATCAAGGAATTACAATATAACCACAACTGGCCTGAACAGAATGCAGATATTTGTATAGATCACTTCTGTTTGTGTATGACGTACATTAGGAAGTGTACCTAAAGCAATACTCAGTTCTGGCCAGATTTCATTTTAAGAAACATGTGGAATCAGACAGCATTAGTGTATTTAGGCTGTTGTTTTAAACAATAGCAAGAGATTTCATTAAGGAAAATCACCCTATATTGTGCGTAACACAGCATGACTGTAGCACAGACAAACAATAGCAATTCTCAGCTTCCCTCACCTAAGCTGCCTCATAGGTTACAAATGTCAGATGAATAAATAATGCTAGCCTGTGCTTCTGAAGCCCTGTTTCTCTGTGAGGATCCTCCCCAAGTAAAATGCTAAAGAGAGCTGTTCAAAGATTTACATAGGTCAGGATGTAAATCTTGAAAGAAGTAACAGATTTTTCTAAGGAAAGAAACAGGAAAAGGAAAAACAGCAGCTTTCCTTCTTCCAAGAGGGGAAAACAGATAAAGGGTCCTGGTGGCTCTTGCCAAGTCCTCACTCCTGCTGTGCTGAAGGCAGTTCTGCCTTTCATAGACCATGAAGCAGTGGTCTTTCATTATTAGCAGAGAATTAACTGCTTTTTCCCATTTATTTTTTCCTTTGAAATTAGAAAAACTGGCTCCTGAGAGAAGCTAACACTTCTGTTTGCTGTATCCTGCCAATAATGATCAATCAGGAACATTAAAAAGCAGCAGCAGTGATACGTTTTGATGGAGCCTTCTCTTCCACTCTCATGATAATTTTCAGCCTCTGTAATTTGATTATTAAAGTTAGAATGCTAGACACCCCTGTGTGTCATGTCAGCCTGATGTCCCCAAGTCCCTGAGGCCAGAGGGCAAGAAGTGGTGTGGCACTGACAAAGCAAGACTCTGGGACGGATGCGTTTCCTGAGAAGCCCTTCCATCTTGATGTCTAGGCTCTTTCCCATGCAGGATGTTTCAGTAGAAAGTTGATTCAAATCTGTTTACAGCCAAGCTCATCCCTGTAAGGCAGACGTATGTAAGCCAAAAACAGGCTTTGGCTGGTGAGGAAGGTTTCTATTGCAATAGAGGAATGTTGATCCTTTGCTGGTCTAGTTGCTCTGAAATCCTCTACCGGTGAAATGTCCTGCAGTGGGTGGAGAAAGGAGGCTCCATCCATCCCCAGAGCATCAATGTTTTTTGTGAACTCAGGCTGCCAAAATACTTGTTATCAGCTTTATTATAAGCCCCCAGACAGGCCAAGGGCAAAGGCCAAAAAAAGATTGCAGTGCTCAAAGTGAATCTTGGTGGGACTTTAATCCAAGTTAAAGTATCTCCCAAACTTTGCTCCCCAATCTACGTCCAGTTGGGTTTGCGTTGCACTTCTAAGGCACCTCACTTTTTCCCTACACAAAACGGAAGGTCAAGTGTCCAGGTCTGGGCTTGGCGTTTCCAAAGTTAATCTACAGAGCAACATTTGTCCTGCAGGGGGGGATCTCTGCTGCTCCATTCCTGGAGCAGGCTTGGCCCCTGCCACCCTCCCCATCCTGCAGGCACATCATCATGGCCATTCCTCTGCTCCCTCCCGAAGTTTCTCGGAGCCTGAACTGTGACTTCCAGCTCACTCCCTCCTGTGTGCTTTCAATGTCATGTGTGCCTCGATCCCTCTTCACACTTGTGAAGCCACTGCGTGCTGTGTCTTTGTGGCAAACACAATGCAGGACCGTCCTCCTCGGTTAATAACTGGGCAATGTGCAAGCCCTTAGCTCCTCAAAGCACAAGAAGGAGTTCTTTAGGTGCTTTCCAATGTTTTGTTGCAAGTTCATGAATATTCTCCCGAGTATACTGATGCCCTTGCACGTTTCACAGGCAGCAGGCAGGGGGATTTTCCAGAAACCTCCTTTCATACAAGCTCTTGCCACAGAGAGGCAGCCTTCACCACTAAGACAGAAAGAGAAAAACCCACAGTGAATGGGAAAGAGGAGCTTTGTGGAAAGCATCAGCAGATGGAATAGTAGGGATAATATAGTCCGGATATGAGGCTGTGCCTGACCTGCTCCCAAAGTGCCCCTGCACTTTTCACTGTGGATGGAGGCAGCACTTCAGCAAGGTGCTTTACATTCAGTAACAAGGTCAAGTTTTCATAACCTATGAAGGCAAAAAGAAGTTTTATCTGTTGTGAAATGACAGCTGTGTCTTTGCAGCAGCTGGTTCTCAGGGCCACAGCAGCAGCAGTACCTATCCTGATGGTTTCTGTGCCCTCACTGAACAACTTGGCGAATTCCTGAGCCCACCTTCTGCAGCCAAAGGACCTTGTTGGTGGAGACTACTCAGTTCTAGCATGGTGGGCACGCTAAAGAGAGCATGAGCAATGATTTACATCAGGTAGGGATTTAAAAAAAACATGACATACAGATATAAATTTTGCCTCTTATATTAAAAGAGGGCTTGCTGCTTAGGTTTGGTTTGGGGTTTTTTTTTCCCTAACTCAATATATGGACATTTGTTCCTTCGGTTTTTCTGTTGCTTTTCTTTTTTTTTCAAGTGGGAACTATGATGTCAACATTCCTGAAGACAAAAGTCTTTAGCTCTCCACCTGCAAGTCAAGGATGTTTTTCTATTAAAATCCTAATTGTATCAATGAGGTTTATTCATTGTTTCAAAGCTACTAGTAACAATCAGCATGCTGATGTTCACTGATTAAGAGAAGAAGAAAAAAAAAAACCCTCTAAGGTAAATAAATCAACTTAAAAATTATCCCTTTCTGCAAACAGCAGCTGCACAGGAAAAGGAAGACTGTTAGCCATCTTTCACTGATGTACTAGGCTGATCCAGTAGATGCGTTTCAAGTACTCTGTGGCTGCAAGTTAATATATCCTACACTCCACAGGAAAGAACCATGCAGGAAAACACACACACAAAAAAAAAGGCAGAACAATTGTGTGAACCAAACACCCCATCTTATTCTGAAAACATCTGGGGCTCTGAGCATTTCATTCATTCATTTGGTTTATTTGGTGCAAAAGCTGCCCAAGCACTAGCAGCCTGTCTTAGTTAATAATAGAAAAAGCAAATGGTGGTTTAGAGCTCCTTTGCCTTTTATTCAGCATGGACTAGGAAAACAGGAACCGCTCAGGGGCTGAGGCTATGATGAGATTCTTCAGTATGGGGGAATACGTCTGCCATGTGCAGTGCTAGGATTATGGAGGGGCTAAGCAATGCCAGGAGTTTTGGAAGTACTGGTTTATGGAGAGCCTTAGTTCAGCACAAAATATAGGAATGTTGAAGAAAAAGACTACAGGGGTGAAAGAAATTAAAGGAAGATGAAATGCAGGCTCAAAAAGTCTGGAGTGATTTTGGCACAAAGCTCCCAAAAAGCCAGGGTTTTACCAGTCAAGGTATCACAGCTTCTGACAACTGCTGCCCAGCTCAGCATGGGATTCTGCTTCAGTGCTGAGAAGTGTCCTGCAAAGGGTTAAGTGATGAAAGAGCAACTGCTTCATCTTATGTAGATAACACAACAAAACCTGGAAATGCAAATGTATTCAGAAAAAGCCTTTGAACATTTTTTCTCCCCCTCTCAAAGTTGTTACCTTTCAGAGGTTTAAGTCCTCACTGTTTACTGTCGAGTGTTTATTACTGCAGACGTCAGGAGCGGCTGACAAGTTTACATAAAAAATTCCGGATCTTAACATTTTCCCAGTTGTTACTTTTCCTTTTCTACTGCTTCATCATTACAGAAGAAAGGGATTGAAGTGATGTATTTTGTCACACTTTTTCCTGGGCTGAATTAACCCTTGGCCAACAATGACAAGGAGGATAGCACACCTATATGGAAATCAACTTGACAGCCCATTAACACGAAAGCCTGTTGTTCACTGGATTTCATTTTAATAGGCATTAACAAGGCTTTTGGGTTAAGTAAGCAAAGCCCTGAAACTATTGTTTCATTTCATAACCCTTTTCACAGGGATTAGCTATCAGTCTGAAAGGCCTGTGAGTCTTAATCTGTATTTTTAATTCAAATTGTACTGAATCCATTGCAATTCCCTTTTGCTTCTAAATTGGTGCAAACAAGTAAACAATATCCCTTGGGAATCCTCATATTTTTTGATATGTGTCAGGTTTTTAAGGAGAAATCTGAGGTTGGAATGGTGCAAATTTGCTCTGTTTTACCAAGGGTAGAGCCTGCCTACTCCCAGATCTTAAGTTAGTGATAATTTTTATTCTACGAGGATAATTTTGCATTATAGAGTGTGAAAGGTACACACAGGAGCTTAAGGAACAGTTGAGCCCCCCCTCAAATTTTAGGCACAGTTCGTGCCTGGGCATGCTGAAGGGATACTGCCAGGTCAGGGCTGAAGAATGGTGGTCAGAGGGTGCTGATGTTAGAGCACGTGGCAGAAGGATAAATTCAGCGGTGCTACCATGTTCACTGTTCTCATGCTTCTCAAAATATTGAGTGGATGGAGCTGGGTGATTGATGGAAAACTATTTTCCCAGCGATTCACAATTCAGTCAGCCTTGCTTGCATCCTTTTCACCTGCACTTCTGCAGTTGTTTGTTTGTATAGATATTTGTGAAGAGTCTTTTCTTTATGGGTAAGTATTATTTACACACAAATGAATGTATTGACATATGAACAAATGGGTTCTCAGAAGCATAAGCATGCTCGATCTGGAAATGTTTACCCTGTCGCCCTATACATACACATTCACTTGATGAGAACGTGACTAGAGAAACTAAATGTAAAACATGCAGGACATCCAATAAATGTCATTTATGTGTCCCAGTCAGGAAGGAAACCATCTATTTTTAAAACAGGGTTTTATAAATATAGACAAATGTAAGGCATGCTCTAAAGAGGACAAGCAGGAATCAAAGATACTCAATGGCTTTCCTGGAGCACACAGCTTATTCACCATCCCTGTTACTGGCCCAGACCCAAGTAGAGCAGAGCCTTTCTAACATCCTGTTAATGTTGCTTCTGCTCTTTTAGCTAATAGCATCAACACGCCAAAAAAAGTCTGTACAAATATGTAGGACAAGGCTTAGCACTTCTGCGTGGCTCTCCTGCAGATTTCTGACTCATGAGCAGCAAAGCGGTTGAGAGTGGAGTTTTCTGTGTGTCTGCCTCCTGCTTTCATGCATAGACACTCACAGCATCCTGTGGCACACAGGAACCTGAGCATGGCTCTTCACATGTTGGGCCAAGACAATATCCTTCCACTTTCTTTCCTCATTTGAAGAATTCAGAAACACCTAGATGGATTAAATCACCCTAGCAAAATCCCAGTGTAAGCACCTGCGCCTTGCAGCTCATTCATCACTCCCAAGTCTTCATCAATATCTCCACTAGAAGATCTTGCCATGCAGCTCCTGTAAGAAGGGTGTCCTCTAGGGAGGCACATGAACAAGGTCCTCAGACTGCAGTGTTGCCTGAGGCTCAGGAATACGAGAAGCTCAGTGCCTGGACAAGTCTATATTTCTGTGCTAAAGAACAGGAATGTAAATATTGTGTTAAGATCATGTGTTTGACATCCGTGATCTCAGCAAAGGGTAAGAGAAAAAGAAGGAGGTTGTCAGGAAGAAAACATCAATGCTTACTCCCTGGAGGTTTTTATTTCAAAGGTTTTAAGAAATATTTCATTTGTTATTTGCAAAGTTATATGCTAATTAAAACATGCACTGAAATATTTATTAAAATACTGCATCTCTCTCTAGGCTCCCTCTCTCAAGCTGACTTGGAACTATTATATTAGCTTTGGGGGTCTGTGTACAACAAACAGCCCAGAGGCTTAATTTTGTGCAGCACTTCTCAAAAATCTATGACTGCAACCTGCGCTTCAGCAGAATGTGAGGTTGAAAGGTAGCAAGATATTGCTGGTTTAATGGTCTTATCACATCGGTATATAAGGCATGGGAGGCAATCAGTAGCTGGTTATTAAAAATCAATTTACTCCAGTGTTCTACAGCGCAGACATCCACCATCATAACTAATGTTAAAGATTTAAATTTCATTATGAATCTCCTAATACATGGATTAAATTTCCTCATTTTTTTTCTTGGAGCTGCAATTCTTGGAAAATGAGGACTTGAAATTTTTGTGGGAACATTAACACATTTCTGTGACTGATAAAAAGGACACAGTTGTTGTTTTCTTATTTTCCTGCTTTGAAACCATTCTTATGATTTCACATCCTTTAACAGTGAATTCACTTGCTAGTGAATTTTTGAGTTTGAGTCCCACCTGCATTAACTACATGCGGTAATTAGCAATTAACATGATGGTTATGTTTTAAGGAGATTTTTCCACTCTTCCTAATTTGAAGACTTGATTTTATTCTCTAAATTACAGCTATAGTCCATAGCATGGGCTTTTCCTGGGGCTGTTCAATAATTGTGTTTTTAGTATCTGTTTTCAGTTGTTTAAAAGACTGTTGAATTTCAGCATGTTTGGGGATGTTATTTTTTAGTGCGGAACTCAGTCTTCTCTGAACAAATCCTGAAAGAATCCAGAGAAAAAGAGAACATGTTTGCTGAAAAAAAGATGGTGTCCCATAAGAAAATTTATTGTCTTCATGCTTTGAAATGATGGCTTACTTTCATGCTTACAACCCTGCCATGTTTATGTGGCATTATTAAGATGGCAAACACATGCGTGCAAAAGGCCAGAAATGCTAGAATTATAACAACATATTTTCGGGGGGGAGTACTTTGTGTGTTGTGATGTTGACCCTATGGATAGGATTGTGTGCTGTTTCTCTGTAGATGTTACATCTTGCCTAGCAAGTTGCTTTCACGTGACTCAAATACACCTAATTTAGTTAAAAATACTGGAATAGAGGAGGTTGTGCACTGCAGA
Organism: Psittacus erithacus; assembly: GCA_009867235.2. Classification (NCBI taxonomy): domain Eukaryota; kingdom Metazoa; phylum Chordata; class Aves; order Psittaciformes; family Psittacidae; genus Psittacus; species Psittacus erithacus. Next base: position 80,777 of record WYDI02027160.1, on the reverse strand, counting down.
ACAAGAGAGAAGCTTCTCTTGTTCTGCAATGGAGTGGACATCCCTTTTCATTATCATTACAAAAATCCAATGTTATTACACCTTTGTGTGTCTTTCCTATTAGCCCACACAGTGCTGTGGTGGAACCATTTGTTGTGAAAGTGCAGGTATCTATTTAACACCAAGAAGGACATTTGGTACTTTAAGAGCTGGATTGTATCAAGGTAAGCGACATTTCTGTCAAAACTATTCTAGATTCACATCAGTGATAGTTTGAGGAGAGGCGAGTCTCAGCTACAGGCTCCTTCAAGGCATTTCTGCAGCCTCAGGGCTCCTTGGACTTATGTGCTTTCCACAGCTGTCTCCTTTGGATAAGGAGAAGACACCATAGCCAGTGGCAAGGTCTTCTCCCTCTTTCCCCAGCATTCTTAAAATCACCAACATTTCCAGCCTGCAGCTGACCAAGGACTGCTGCAGCACGGGATGTGTTCAGTGGTCACGTACTAATTTTTTTTTCCCGAAAAGCAGTCTCAGACCGGCCTCCTATCTGTATATCAAACCCAAAGCAGATACGTTTATGCAAGAATGGTGGGAGCCTTATTCAGAGCCAGTTTGAAATGCAGCAAGCCCATCACCTTCAGATTGTGTGGATTGTGCTACTGCATGTGTATACTGGTTCTTAACTGTATTTCTTCAATGAGGGCTTTTTGCCTTGTTTAGTTAAATGGCAAAAAAAATGCCAAATGAAAAAGCATTACAAAAAGTACCAAAATAGGACTGCTTTCCAAATGCCTTGTGATTAGGACAAGAAATATCAGCAAAGGAAACTGAGGTTAAACTCTATTCCTTTCTTTCTACCCATACATTGAAGTACTTCAGTACTTACGTAGGAAGCTGTGGAAATGCCATCCTGGAGGGCTGTAAGAACAGGTTAGCAAATACCTCCCAGAAGCAGATAAGGATTTGCAGATCCTGCATGGGGGTGACACTCCGTCATCCCCATGGCTATTGAAATGGTGGTGTAAGAAGGTGTAAAAGCTTTAGCTTAACTACTGCACTGTGCTAACAGTAGCCACTAATAAAAAAGAATAGCTAAAAGGTTTTTTAACTCTCTCAAGATATGATTTCAGATTTTAAGTCTCAACAGAAGAAAGAGTGAGAGTTGGCTCACACCATCTTGAGGGGACAAATGAGCTTAGACAACTCGGCAGACATCGAACAGAAGACGTGGAGCTACCGAGCAGGACAGCTTGATGCCAAGAGCGAGCAGGGAGCTGATGTGCCACCAGCTTCATCTGAATATTCAGGAAAGTTAGCTAAACGGTGACACCTTGTCCTGGCACATGTCCCTATCCTCTCCTGTAAAACAAACCCTGGCACACAGCACATGTCATGTCACTTGCTTTTTTACTTTCGGAGGAAGAGAGAAAAAATTCTGCACATTTATGAGACATCTGCATTTAAAGCCACAATAGCAGGGAATGGAGATGACTGTGCCCTTCAAAAAGAAATATCAGGGCATATTTTCACGAGTGCTTTGTGCCCTATCCTTGCTAGACGAGGGAGTCAAAAGATCCACAGCCACATAGGTTAAAGCAGAAGCCTTGCATAAACATAGGCCTTCATAGAGGCATCTGCTACACTAGACAAAGATTTCAGGATTAAGATGTATAAAAGTTAGTGGCAACTGATATGACAGAGGTTTAATAATGCTCCTAAAATTGCCTGTGTGAGTTTCCTGGCTGTTTATGCCCTAGTGTAAATGCTTTCTAGGACAAGGGTGGTGCATGTGAATCATGTTCACACCTGCCAGAGAATTTGTGGGAGAGCCATGTAAAAGTGGGATGTACTGGGGAAGCTGTGGCGCAAAGTGGCAGGCATGGCAAGTTCAGCAAGTGTGGACGGAGGAGTGAGCTGTGCCAAGCTCGGTAGGACACAGGGGGGTTGGCAGAGAAGCCAGGCTCCTTTTCAGAAACAACTCAGGAGCAGGTCTTGTAGGGCAAAACAACCTCTTTCTTAGTGCAAAGTGAGGGTTGTGGAGAGGGTGGCAGCTTCAGAGGGGCTCATCCAGAGCTGAGTCCTCTTTTGCCCCTGTCCACTGTTTGCACTTAGAGATGTGGAAAGTGCTTGGCAGTGCTGTGTTTGCCCTCACCCAGCTCACCCCAAGGAGCCCAGGCAGCACAATCAAAATGCCTCCTGTGGATTCTCCCTGGCACCCTTCATGCCCATGCTCACCCCTTGGCACTGCTCAGGTTGCCCGGGTGGCTTGTACGGTGGCTGGACCATACCCAGGACAGTTGGTCCTACAGCAGCTGGAGCCTGCCAGCCCTGCAGCAGTGGCTGCTGAGCTAGTGTGGCTGCAGTTAACAAAGATGCAACTCAGGAGCAAAGAGCGTGTTTTCCAAGGGGATTATATGGCAGTTAGTGGCTTGCCTCCCAGATAACAGTATCAGTCACTGTAGCAGGGACTGTGCGTTAGCTGGCTTCAGATAGAAGCTTCATCTTGCAGGTAAAACCAGAAAAAGTGATCAGAACGAAAGAGTCTTGAAACTTGTCTCTGGCTTGATGAAGAAGCAGGGTTTTCTGTAGTAGTAGGCAATTATTCTGTGGAGTATAGATTTTGTGAAACATCATCAAACATTGTCATGAAGGCTGAACCCTAAAACCTCACATTGGAGACACTGAGTTCAGGCTTTCCCTAGAAACAGCCCTCTGGATTTTTATCCAGCCTAAATCCAGGCTGAGCAAGCACCCATATTAATCCATTTAAGAGGGAAGATCATAGGAAACATGTCATAACAGCAACTGACCTTACAAGAATGCCTCCCTCAGTATGGCAGACTTGTCATAGACGCCTGAACATGAAAAGTATTTGTTATTTGGAACTGCTTTGCTGGGACAAGAGCTCGCAATATCCTTGGGATCCTCAAGCCCTGTTCTCTAATTGCTCTTCAACCTGAAATCCTGTCTATTCAGCAGAATTCAAGTAAATGCTTTGCCATAGTCATTTTCGAATATCTGAGCTGACTTGGGAAAAGCAAGATCGAGCTCTGCAGTAGTCATTTCTCAATGGAAACAGAAGGGAATTACTTTTAAGGAAAACAAATAATTGCTTTCAGCTGGTTAATAATGAAAAGGATTTTAACCATGCTGGAGTTTGTGTTGCTAGGTCTTTCTATTAGATGTTAAGTGAGAAGGGTTGCAGAGCTTGGCTCCATGTTGGGACAGTGATACAGCATTATCCCTGCACCCCTCTATTACAGCTTTGAAGATAATCTGCAGACTGCACCTCAAGACAGCTCAAGACAAAGGGTCTCACGAAGCTGGAGATAAGCACCATGTTTTATCACTGCAAATTTGTTCCGTCTCCTGCCTGACTCAAATAGATGTAATCTAGACTGGAAGCCTAATGTTCATATAGCTTTTGATGTCTTTCTGACTGTGTAAAGGGACTGTAAATGGAGCATAATTTGTACATGCTATAACCGCACTTTTTGTTGCCCCAGTGGAAACTTGCTAACTGTGAGACTCAGGCCCACAAAATTCACTTTAATTCAGGCATTTGTTGTTTCTTCAGAGTGTAAAATGGCAGTTGTACAGCTGAAGATCCCAGTGGCAACACCCAAGCTTCACAAGAGGGGACAAATAAAGCTCTCAGTGTTCAGAAAATACCACAAGAGCCAGCCTCAATGAATCTGCTGATCTCCCCAACATCCGTCAAGCAAAGCCTTCTCAGAGAAAAAGCATCTGTGTTTGAGAGTTCTCATACGTCTGACAGCTCAGGAGGTGACTCATGCTGGGGAAGGGGTGCTTTTGTAGTCAAGCTGGCTATCTTTGGTCAATACCAGCTCAAAAAGAGCAGAGACACAAGTGAGACGAAAAAGAAATGGCCCCATTGTTGCAGCCACGCCGTGTGACCCAGGTCACGCCGCTTTCTTTGCCTCCCCCCAGAAAAACTGGGCTTTGAGGTGTTTTGATTTCCCGACTGTGGAGCAGGCAGTGCCTTTGGGCTGCACAAACCTCGGAGTCCACACTACCAAGGAGGGATCAGTGCTGGTCAAAGGCAGGTAGTGGCTGCTCACACTCCACAGCTACTGTGCCAGGCAGTGCCTTAGGGATCATGGCACTTGGTCATTTGGTGTCAGTAGAGCTATGATCTGTTTGCATTTGCTGTACCCCGACCTGCACTACCTGGAGTGGGGAGGAGGAGCTCCATGAGCAAGGGAGACCCATGCAGTCGGCACAGAACGAAGGAGCCTTTTGGGGTCTGATACTGCTCCCTCTAGAGCATCCATCACACCAATCTTAGTCTTCTGCACCAAAAATGTTGTTCACAATTAAAAGTGGTTCTTAAAGGCATGCAGGCTACCTCTGCTGTTAAACAATAGATAGTAGCAATGTACAGATAACTTCTATTTATCTTCTTAATCTTACGTTAAGCTAAAAATATGTGTTTACATTTAGGATTTCTAAGTATCATGCTTCTCCTGTGTGCTTGATTCTTAATGATCTCCTGAATAATTCATTCTAAAAGCCTCTTTATTTTCTTCTCTCCACCTTAATTAACCTCTTGGTGCAGTCAGTGAGATTTTTTCCATAAAAGCATAATGCATTTTGCATTAGAGTGTAACTCATGCTGGAAGAATCTGAGTCCAGCCACTAAAGAGTTAATAGCAGGTTCTGACTTAATCCCATTTTATTGTGGATGATGAATAATAGCAGAACATTTTCTTTATGTGCCTGAGTGCTACCTTAGGATACCCAAGAAGGAGTATTCATCCTGCCTGGCGCCCTTGGCCAGATCTCGGCGCATGGCTGCCACCTCACTCTGAGGCCAGGGCAGTATCCTGTGTTAGTTTTCTATGGAGTTCTTCCTACTCTTCCCAAAAGGCTCAAAAAGCCTCCCAAATCTATGCTGATCCTCTGCCAGAGCATCAAGTGACAAATGTTATGTGATGTGACTGCGATGTCAGAAGGCTCTTGACCGATAAATGGTTCTGGGTTCTCAGGTAGAACCTTTCCAGATTCCTACCATTGGACCCCAGTGACCATCCCATCCAAAGACTTGGACTTCATTAGCAGAAAAGAGTATTTCTTTGCTGTAAGTTGGCAGTGATTACCAATAACTGTGAACTAAATCTTTTTGTTTGAGGAGCTAGACTGCTTTCTGCAATGAGAAATATTTTTTTGCTTTGCAAATGGAAGTTGCTGTGTGGTAGTGGACAAGTCTGTATGAATGCCTATGTATGAGGGATCTTCTAATTTCCAACATATCTTCTGTTTCAGGGTTTCTCACTGCAAACTTACCTGCCTAATTTCACAAAGTCTGGGGACATAGTCTTTCTTAAGGATATCTTAAGAGATTTCAAAGTTTAGGAAATGGTGATACAAAGAAGTTAAGAAATTCATCCCCAGTCCTGTCACCTGGGTGGGGACAGCAAAAGGAATCCTTGCTTGCTTACCCCACTGTGGTGCTTTAACTACAAAGTCAGCTTTGCTGCAACACATCCCCTGTGCTCGTACATGCCCTCGGCTGGTGCATGGGCAGCTCACATCTGCAGCTGCTTCAGAGGGAGAAGACTCTCCTGATGCCTTCTGCCGTTTATTCTGTCTCTAAGTTTCCATACCTCTTTCCTGGTAGCTAGTTGTACATGACCAAGTTATGCTTGGGTCCCCTTAGTGCAATTTATTCACTGTGGACCAGCCAAGCATCACTTTGGTCCTGTGGTGAGGGATGGCACAAGGCCGCATCAGGCTGTGCTGAGCCACAACCCAGAAGATGTGCAAGAGGTTGCAACAGCAAGGAGCTATGTTTTTCCCTCAGCTCATGAAAAATAACCCACCATTAGACAAAAGCCCATTCCCAAAGACTACAGAGTGAGTCCTTAAATAGTCAAATGATTAAGCCCCAGCTGTTTTGGTCTGGACTAATTATGGCCGAGTCTTTGGCTGGGAAAAGTGACATGGGATTTAAATCAGCTGTGCACCATTTCAAGAAACAGATTCTCTCATGTTGTTTTATTTCTCCCATAACTACTGTCCAGGTTCAGATTGTCAAAACACGCAGTGGCGGTTATTCACTGTTAATTATTTGATCCTTTCTTAAGATCCTCTTGTGCAACCGCTTCGTTATGCAATGAAACAACGTCAGGTTGCCACACACCAGGCAGGGGACGAGGAAGCCAGCCGTACCTTAGATAAGTGGCAGGGGTTGACAGGGCAGCAGGAGCAGGGGGTCTGGGTGAGGGGGGACACAGGGAGGGCAGTGTTTCCTATGCACAAGCCGCACCAGCGCCTTTGTTTCCTGAGCATCTGCGGCTCACGGGACAGGCAGGCCTCACAGCTTGCCCTGTAAAGGCCTTTTGCTTCCTTTCTGCTGAGACCAAAATATCATAAACCACTTACATTATGCAACAGGGCTAAACTGAAACCACCTGGGTCAAGGATTTCTCTTCTCCCTCTCTCCTCACATACACAAACGTGTAGGCACACAAATCCACTCTAAAGAGTGCAGGGTAGTGGCGGTGCTTTTCTCAGTGGCAGTATACAATGTGAGAAGAGATGGTTCAGTTACTCTGCTATTTTTCACATAGTTTGAAATTTTTCGTAGCTTCTTTACAGGACCATTTAGACATTTATTCTTTCCTCTGTGTACAGTGCAGCTTGAGCATTAGAGAAGCAACAACTGTTTCCGTAAGAGAAGCAATGGCTGAATTATTTTGCTCCCAATGGTTTCTGAAGACATTTCATAAAAGCATAGGATCATAGAATGGTTTGGCTTGGAAAGGACCTTAAGATCATCTAGTTCTAACTCCTTGCCATGGGCAGGGACACTTTCTACAGGTTGCTCAAAGCCCCATCCAACCTGACCTTGAACACTGCCAGGGATGGAGCATTCACAGCTTCCTTGGGCAGTGTGCTCCTGACAGCAAAGAATTTCTTCCTTATGTTTAACCTAAATCCCCCATATAAGTTTGAACCCATTCCCCCTTGTCCTATCCCTACAATCCCTAATGAAGAGTCCCCCTCCAGCATCCTTATAGGCCCCCTTCAGATACTGGAAGGCTGCTATGAGGTCTCCATGCAGCCTTCTCTTCTCCGGGCTGAACAGCCCCAACTTTCTCAGCCTGTCATCATACGGGAGGTTTGAGTGGTTTCTATCCCAGCTTTCTCCAAATATGTATGAAAAGCCAACACTTTTAGAGTCTCTGATAGTGCAGACTGCAAGGTGCCCCCTGCATAATCACTGGGGCTCACAAAGGGACAGAAATGGCACTTGAGCAGCTCCATTCCCTGTGATTTGAGGGAGCTCAGAGAATGAGTCACAGAAGCCGAGGCTGGGCTGCCTTTTGCTGCTCAAGCAGAAGGGTCTTTCACTTTTTTTGGGCAGCAGCTGGCAGTGGTACCCCAGCTAGAGATGGGGAAAGCTTCCCTGCTTTCTGTCAGGTGCTCTCTTCTGGTATGTAAAGCCTGGTTTTCAGCTTATTTAAGGAGAAATTCGAAGAACGGGTTTTATCTGTCAGGCCTTAAGAGATGTGGTCCCTGGGCACCAGTGCCTGCCTTGTTCCTCGTAGGACACCACGCCAGCCCAGGCACACCTGCTGGGAGCCATGTGTTTCACAGGAAACATGCTGGAAGGTGGCATCTTCAATAGTCCTTTACACTTGCTCATCATGAGAATCAGCCCTAGAGAATCAGCCCTAGACTGAATCTGTGGCTCTCAGCCCCTATTTTTTTTGGCTTTTTCCCTGGGGAGAGAGATGACCCTACTATGCAGAGGTTACTTTTAGGGATGGGCATTTGTCCAAATGTATAATGTCAGGTTTAGTTTATTAGGATGTATATATATTAGGATATAAAAAGGCATTTAATTAATGTGTTTTAATACATACCTAAATGCTTCCAGCTCCTAAAATTTACCTGAAGACTAGTTTAAAACTTTTTTTGCATTGTGCATGAAGACCATCATACTGTTGCACAGAAGAGAACAAACTCACAAGGATGTCATGATAAGCTGTCTCTTGGTGTGTCTCTTCAGTAATTTTTGGTAAGACCTTTTCTAATAATACACATAAGCTAAAAAATTAGTATCCTGGACCTGGAGCTTCAAAATGAAGAAAGCATTCAAAGACTGTTTGTCTCTGAGGGCTTCAGAATGGTCCCAAGCAACAGTTCTTAGAGAAAGGAAACCATCAGTTTCTATTTTTAACATTTTAAGTGACTTTAAAATTTAAGGAAGTTCAAAATTTAAGGGATAAACTTGTTTACTCTGAACTGTTAAAAGCTGAACTGTGTGTAGAAAAGGTTGGGGGTTTTTTAATTCTCCCTTGCCCACCGTGTAATCGAGTTAGGGTTGTACAGCCATAATTCAGACTGTTCGTGGTTTTGTCTTGTAATAAAGTGCTACTTTTCCCCACAATGTCCTAGCATAAGAAACATATACCAAACGTATTGCTTAAATTCTAGCCAATTTAGATTTTTTGATCTGTTTTTTCCAAAGCTTCATTCTTAGCCAGGAATTAGGTTTCTACATTTTAGGAGATTATTATTATTATTAAACCTAGAACTATTTGCACTGAATGAAAACATATAGGAAATGCAGATAGCTTGTGGGCTTTACAGATCACTACTGAGGAAATTCCTTCAACACACAATTTGTCTGTCCAGCTGTAGCTTGCTATGTGTTGAAACCTTTATATACTAAACATACGGCATATGTTTGAAGTCTCCTCATGCTATGGACAGCACAACTTTGAAGGCATTACTTTAGAATGTTCCTTTGCTTGGGAGACCTACCAACATGCAGCAGCATTCTGTCCTTGGGCACTTTGATCTGACAGCCACTGAGTCTTTACCAGCAAATGAACTTTTAGGGGTGACAGGCTGAAGCCCTGCATTATCATGGTTTATGTGCTGCAGGGAAAGCCCTGAAGACCTAGCAGGGACTGTTTCACAGAAAACCTCAAAAGCTGAGCAGAGCTGGTGTTTACATACCAAAAGTGTGAATTTTCAATGGAAAAAAGGACGCTCAGAAAATTTCTGTTGCAGAAGAACAGGTTTTCCTTACCAAGGCATATGCACCAGCACATACAAAGGTTTTCTAAATCCCTCCAGCATGAACCTGCTTGCTGAATTTTCTAGCTGGGTATCAGCTTTCCAAAATCTCTAACTACCCCATGTATCTCTTTATGAGGTAGCGTTGGGATGTTACAAGAAATGTCATCTAAAAAGCATAGCGTAATCCTCCACCATAAATAATGTTAGTCTTCTGGAAAGCTCAATTGCCAAGGGCAAAACACCACCTCTTTGTGTCTGTCAAACCGGGGTAATAATAATACTTACCTATATCACAAGGGTGCATTTAGGATTAATCACCCTTCTTCATGCCAAGGATGAATATATCCCATGGTGTGTGGTACTGCCACCCATTAGTGCTAATATGTATAATTATTGTGTGAGACCTGCCTGGCAGTGTTTTCACACACACACACACACACATACACATACTCCACATTAACTTCTTCCTAGCAGACTTTTTGGCATTAGCAGAACTTTTGAGCAGACTTTTCCCAGCTAGGTCTTCCTCATGTTTTCTTTATCTTTAAAGCAGTCTTGACTGATGAGGCCTCAAGCAGTCAGGGCTACTTGTCCATAATACACAAGTATTTCCTGCAGACATTTTCAGGTACATTTTCAACCATTTTTGGGGAAACAAAGCAGAGTAGGACCCAGACAGATCCTGCCCCAAAACCAGGCTGTGAACCTTTCTTCCAGCTGGAGGCATTAGATTACGGCATGCAGCTCAACGAGATGACTGTAGAGCTCAGTCACGTCAGGGCTGAGGTAACACTTCCCAAAATTAATTGGAAACCTAGTTTCCATTTCCAGAAGTAATTTACAAACTGACTGAAACTGTTAATGATTAAAGGGTTTACCTCCCATAGCTTCAGCAGTATAAAAATCAGCTTTGTAGGCTTGAGTGATTCATCCCATCCCAGGATAAGCATCCAAGACAGGTGAAACAGTCCCTCTGATGCCTGCAAAAATAAATTGGGAGGGAGCCTGCCCAGGATGCTTGGCTTTCAGACAGCCAAAATTAGCCCAAATTAATCCAACTTGAAGACACCTTTGAAGATGGGAATTAGTTTGTGAAGTCACTGCAGCCCAGAACATCAAAGGTCAGTGAGCACCTTATTTGGGCTCTTTTCCCAGTTCTGAAAATGTTCTTGCTACATCACATGAAACTCTGGTGTTCAGTGAAAAAAGCTTGCGTGGTTGTGTATCTGAACTTGTGAATACAAGGTCCTGTATGTAGCACAGTGTACTATACTGTTTGCATTCGTTAAATCCTTTTCCACTGGAAAATTGGCTCTCTGTCTTGCGATATGCGTGACACATAGGGAGGATGTCTGTAATCACTTACACAAATGTCCATATCCTTCTGTTATTCCTGCTCCCTCCTTACTGTCCCTCATGCTCAAGCAAACTGCATCTTGAACTGGGAAATGACAAGCCATGAAGTATTTTCGATCAGTTAGAATTACATTTGAGTCTCAAGTATCATAAAAGCCAGAAAAACTGCATTTACTAAAACCTTTTTCTCTGAAAATGTATTAATAATGTATGATCATACTTGTGGATAATGCAATAATTGCTTGCTTGATTATGCAGCCAAAATAATAATTTTCAGAGATGTTTCGTTTTTGCCTGGTGACTACATTTTGTATCATTTTCAGGGCAACAGATGCTCATCTATTTGTTCTGGTTCAAAAAACAGCTCTAAATTGAAAGTGAATTACTGTAAATGTTCCACAGGCATCTAATTTTCTTTTAAAAATACATGCAGCCTAAACGGTCTTATACTCAGGAGGGGAAAATCCGCACACAAAGACCGTGTTCAGAGAACTCAGTGCACTGCAATTAGCATCACACCCTGCCAAAACGGACAAGTTATGCACCCAGAGAATACACATTCACACACACACATGCACAGAAACATGTGCTGTCTTTCACATCTAGTATTTAAATGTTGATTCTGCTTCTTTGCCTTGGCATGACAGTATCTTATGTAAGTGCTGTAAGTACATGCCTATTTCACTAAATAAATACAAGCAAGTAAATAAAAGAATAAATAAAGATAAGTAAATAAATTTAAGTAAATAAATATCAGTTATAAATGTAAGTAAATAAATTACTGTTTCCACATACTTTGGTACCAACATGACCACAGCTTGGTGAAAGCCCCAGTTTACAGCCTTGTCCAGACCAGCTTAAGTACATAGGTGTGTTTTCACTGCTCAAATTCAAGGGCAAATATCTCTGCAGCAGAGGCTTTCCCACCCCTGGTTTGATGTCATGCAGCAAGAACATCATGAAGACCACAGTGTCAGTGGGCAAAGCACACCTAAAGAGGGCATCCATCCTCAAGCCGAGAGCCGGCACAACCAGTATGTCCCTTGGCAAAGCTGAGCCTCCTGCTATGGGTATTGCTGCCCCAAGGAGGAGGCTGTTTGGGAATAAAACTGCACCATGCACTGATGATTTTTTATCAAATTCTGCTTGGTTTTGCCAGCTAGGTTTTGAGTTTTGTTTTTTAACAACAGGTCGAAGTGCTTTGTTTCTTGCATGGACAGGAGCACATTACTTTCTAGTTGTCTTCTCCCTTATTCAAGTGTATTTTCACCATGGTCTGAGGCAATTCGGGGCTTGGGAGGAGAGTTGTGATCAGATGTAGCTGCAAGTGTAAATGGTCTCCCTTCTACTCAACTCCATTTATTAGATCCTCAATCAGGGTCTTGCAATTAGATGAAGTAATGTCTGAGACTAAAAGAGGGAGAGTGACCTTGTTCTAGGATTTTTTTTTTGTAAATAAAATACTGAAAGGAAATCAAGGCAATGTTGCACTGGAGAGGAAAATGCAAGGAAGAAGTGGCCAATCTGGTTAGTGAGAGGCTACTTAGAATCTGATTCTAAACAGGAACTTGGGGTAGAAAAAGAGAAGGAAACATCCCAAAAAGTATGATTGGTCATGATGTGCAGACAAAAGGTAAGAGTGTCAAAAAGAGAATCTGTGTGCCGCAGGTGGAAGAGGTTGGTGCTGAGAAACGACCCTGTACTTGGGCGGGAGGCAATGACAGTGCCCTGGTTCCTTTGGCTATCTCTCCCAGCCTGGCTGTACCATGGTGCCTCCTCCTTGTGCTGCCTCTGCCAGGTCTCCTGAGACCATGGAAATTATTTCAGTCAAAATGCTAAATCCTGAGAGACAAGCTTAAAAATAAAAAATCAAAACTAGAGTCAATCTGTGCAGTTATTAACCACCTGATAGAAGCGGTGATTTTTGCAGTCATCATCTACCTGATTTCAAAATGTAAAATATACTGAAATATGGTTAAAAAAATTCCTCAAATGATCTACTCGCAGCCACAGGTTGCTGAACAACTGGCAAATGTAGGTTAGGATACAAAGTGGGAGCCAAGAGCTACTTCCTGATTTCAGGTGGTTCTTCATACCACACAACACAAAATCCTACCTGCTAAAGGACCAGATGCTAGTTTGTGTTGTGTCTAAGCAGGAGCTGAAACCTTTAAACAAAATGTAATGGGAACTACCTCTGTTTCAATAAGGCCCTTAATGGAATGGTGCAGGCATCAGTATTAGGCCTGTTTTTATTTAATATATTTCATTATTCATGATTTAGAATTTTACAAAGGAGTCAATTAATTACAGTTGCAGAAAAAACAAAACTGGAAGGTACATTACTATGCTGCCGCGGCCAGTAGTTAAAGTCATCTCTTTAGATTTTTTTTCCTCCCAGTCAAAATTACCAATGCAATTACCCCAGATTTCTCTGTCTCCTTATTCCCAGAGCAGCTCCTTCAGGTGGTGAATCTGGGTGCCATTGATCCTGCAGTGTGCCTCCCATGGGGGTTGTATGTCTGATAGCAATGCCTGTGCCAGGCAGTCTCAGGAGCTGTGTGACTTCTTCCAGCTTGCTTGTTCATTCTCTGCAGACAAAATAGTACAGAATCCATGTCTTCTGAGCCCTCAGCACATCTAAGTTACCTGCTTTTATCCTTTCTATATATACTTCTTCCCACATACTTCTGGGGCAGGCATGCAGGAGAAGGGGAGCACATGCGCAAGGAGTACAGGTGTGTGCTGGAAAGCACTGGTGGGAACGTAATGGAAAAGATGCTTTGGCAGAAGCTATCCTAGTAACAGTGAACATCCTCAGATGTAACCAGTTAGTTTAGCAAGTTGCATCTGCAAGTAGTTGGTAAAACAACTCTCCTGATGGACTTCTCAAAACTAATCACATGGTTTTTCCATGACAAAAGGCCTCTGGGCAGCAGGATGTAAAAGGATGCACAGAGGCTTCATGGAAGAATAATGTGAATTCTGAAGTATTTCTTCTTCTTGTAAAGTCTCCATAGTAAGTCTGTCATGCATAGTCATGTCATAATATGCATAAGTCATGATGCATAAACTTAGAGCTGGCTGTCATAGCAGCCCTGTACAGCCCAGCTTCTACACTTGGGGTAAAATGCTAAAATCTATTGCAAATGAATTATATTGAGTGTGTCTGCTTGAAAATGATAGACTTTCTGAAGCTGTATTGATGTTCTTTTCAATTCAATTGATGGTCTTTTCAGGTTTAGTATATACTTAGCTGGGAAAGAGGACTTGGACATTATTAGACAAAATGAACCATATTCATATGGTGTTTATAAAATACATTTGGTTGTTATTTCCCACTGCAGCAGATGGTACCCAAAATAAGAAATGACCTGGAACCTCATTACCGACTGCATCAAGTTTGCACAAAACTGCTCAGGGAAGTAGGAAAATATTTGACTCGTTTTTATGTGAAGAAGGCTTTGCCTACCTTCAGACTCTTAGAAAGGACGTTTGACAGAAGATATTCATCACTAATACCCACTGTGACACTGGTCAGGATGGAAAAGTTAGAAGGAATATCCATCCTCATGCTGCAGGTTACCAACCGTCAGTCACTGCCTTGAGTTAAGAACTCACATCCCTGCCACAAGGCAGCTATTCCCAAGGTGCATGTGATGGGTGACTTGTTTCCAGCCTCCCCTGAAGCAGCTGATGGGGCTGTGGTCCAGAACTGCAATACTAAATGTCAGCATTCATTTTCCAGTGGACCGGCTGGAGTCTCAGATGTCGCTAGAAAAGCATTCTGGTGTCATGTGATGTGACCACCCCTCCTTTCCAGCCACAAGGGCTCTTAAGGGATGCAGATAGGGGTAATTATCCAAAGATATAACACTCAAGAGGGTGCCCATCTCTAACGCTTTCCTATTTTTGGTAGATTGCTGGAGTTAGCAGCCAAATGTGCAATCTCCCATTTGCATTAGTTTCTGCCACTGTCATGAGTTAAAGAGGACAAAGATGAGCATGAAGCACAGGACTGGTGTGGTGCCAAGCCCAGTGCTAAGAGCAGTAAGATGCAGCCAGGGAAGGAAAGTGAACCCTTTCAGCAGTTTTCAAATCTGAAGCTCCTAGTAACCATCTGCAGCTGTGTATGCCCATCCAAACATGGATCACATTCTTGCCTGCTATTGCTTCATTTGCTCTCGCTGTTTGACTCTTCATGGTGACTGCTGTGAAGCAGCTGTGGTTGATAGGGGCTAAGCCAGCAGCACCCAGGGTGCAGGAGCCCTGACTTTTTCCCAGGTGCTGGGAAAACCTTTTCCCTTCCCTACAAATTGGCTTTACCTCCCATGATAGCTGTAATCTGTCTATATAGATGATAAGCTTTGAGGCTGGATTTCCCCACATTTTGCATCTTTATTGGGTATCTGACACCACAGACCGTGCTCTCAGAATGGCTCTTACAACTCAGCCTTACTGCAGAATTCCTTCACTCCTGCAAACCACTGCTGTGTTTGATTCCCCTTCCATGTGAGGTTACAAAAAGTCTGCCCCTGACTCCCAAACTAGGTGAGAATGACTCAGCTACACTGGATTTCACAGGAGGCACAACCACCCCAGTGCTGGCTGCTTGTCTGGCTGGCCGGGTGTCTGCGTCTCAGCTCAGCCCAGCCCAGCCAGTTGGCCCTGGTGTTGCCAAGTTTGTCTTTCCTCCCTCCTCTTCTTCCCACTTCTTGATGTGTTGTGCAATTTCACATCTTGATACTAATTTGAGCCTAGATAAATGTGTGTCAATGTGTAATCCAAGTTTAATCTGCCACCAGAAAAATTGCTCTTTTCACTTTAAAATAGCCATCTATCTGATGGTCAGGCTTTTTAGTAGTTCTAACTGGAGAGCCATTCCAGAGAATAGTAACACTTCATTGTTGGAAAGCTCTGTTCAGCCTGTTTTCTAAGACTTCCACTGAGCCCCAGAGGCTGTTTTTATGTCACAGAGGAGAAAGTTTTTGCTCAAGTTCCTTATGTAAAGGAGCAAAGACATTTCCTTCTCCAGAAGATATGTTGTAGATCAGCTTTAACCATATTTGCAGGTATTGCTGTGGTTAGGCTTGTATGTAAGCACAGATTACAATTTGGGTGCCAAACAATCTAGACAGCTTGTCATAGGACTGTAATGATCCCACGGTGCAGCGCAAGTGGGGTCGATGGTTTTCTGTGCCAACTTCTTTGCTTTTGCACTGGCCACACACGAGTATAAAACTTCAACTTCTCCTCTCTGCTCTTCCTTTGAAAGGAGTAGGCTTGAGTGGGCAAGCAAGGTGTACTGATACTTATCCACAGTCCTCATCTGTGCATATCTGTGGACTCGGGTGAATATTAGGTTCTGCTCTGGAGAGGCTTTTGGTATCAGAAGAAGAAATCCTGAAAGGATGATAAATCTTCATGCACTCTCTGGGCTGGTGATCCCAGCCATGTGCTGCTCTACAGGTCTTGTAGGCATCAGGCCAGAAAACATCCTTTATGGTACTGTGATGTTATTTCTGAAGGTATTTCTCTTGTAATATAAGCAGCTTAAGATATTTGTCATGCAATGTAAGTGACTCCTTGGACTGTCCAGATACTAGGTGATAAATGAATGGGCTGAAATTCTTACTTTCCAACTGGTTAAAGGTATTTTCTTCATAATTTGTAATTAAATTACTAACTGCACTGTACAATGCAAAACACATTGACCTTCTATAAGGACCCTCATTTTTCTCTCCCCAACTCTGAACTAAGGGTAAAGTGTAAGAAAGCAGGTGTAATGGATTTAGTCCTAAATAATTTTCTGCCATGAAAAACATGACAAAACAGGGTTCTTTTTCAGTTTTTGCCCTCCCTCCCCTCTCCTTCCCTTCAGGAACTGATGTTTTAAATGTTCTTTGCTTTGAATGGATGACAAAGCAGGTCCAAAACACCGCTGCATGGTCATTTGCACAGCTGATAGCACCAGCCTCGTCTCAAGGAGGTAGGTCCATCTTTTACATGTGATTAGGAAAGTGCTGGGGTGGTGATCGGCACACGTGACCATCACATGACCTGGGGGTCCTACGTAATTGCAACAATAACTACGGAAGAATATTAAAAGTATGTTTGTTCCTAAAGCCATTTAAAGAGGAGGCCAGAGATGCTTGTGTCAAACTGACTGCTGCAGCAGTGTATTTTCCTGCAGGACAGTGCTTTCCGCAGCTACCCTACACTAACATGCACACATACATGACCCAAGGAGGGAGCCGGAGCCTCCCTGTTATTGGAAAGACACCTTGAGCAGTTTGCCTAAAAACAGGATCTTCCCCAATGTTGTACTGCTAACCCTTCAGAGAAAAATCAGAAGTATTAAACACTGCAAGAGCCAAGGCTGATGGGGCAACTTTAGTAAGCAGCAATATAAAAAAAAGTAAAATCCAAAGAAACATTGAAGATCATAGAATACTTATTTTATTCCCAGCTCTTTGGGACAGAGGATGCAAGGAAGTAGGTAATATGGTTCCTGCTGGGATTAACTGGCAGACTAACAGAGGCCGCCTGGGAAGCAAATCCTCTGGGTTAACTCCTACCACTCCTAGAGAAATTCCTGTTCCCTGTCAAGTGCTGGCGGCTTCTCTGCAAGAGACCAGTGCGATGTAGTGCAGATGTTCTCCTTGACCCCTGAAGTGCTGTCTGTGGCCCCAAAGAAAAGTTGGCTGGTGAGCACAGGGCCAGTGCTCCTGGGGATGCTCTTCCCCATGCTGAGATCCCATTACCCCTGCTGTCCTGGGTCCTCCTATACACCTCTGCAGGGGCTGGGCAGCAGCACGCAGGCAGTGCAGCACAACATGCAGTTGCTGGAGGGATCTTGCAATAATGTTTTTATGATAAATAATATTGGTTTGGTTTTCCAGTTGAGTGGCCAAAGGCAGCGTGGCTCTTTTTGCTTCACAAGTGAAACCCAAACAACTGCTGCCATTCAAAGGAGCCTGACAAATCCTAGGAGGTCTCTAATGAGCTGACAGTCAGTGGCCAGAGGACATACAGAAAGGTGCCAGTCTGCCATGCCTTCTGGGCTGCTGCTGTAGCTATCTCCCTGTAACCTAGGGCTCTACTTTAGCACAGCAGCTCCCCATTGCCAGGCTAAGGCACACTCTGGTAATGCTCCAGGCCTCTCAAATCTCCAGAGGCTTGACTATGAGATTTTGCAAAGTAATTATAATTCTGGGATTCTATTAATATCTGGGGGGGAAGGGGGATGTAACAAGACCCCTCACATTTTTATATTTTCTCCATGCCCCAAAATGCCAGAAGTTCTAACAGAAAAGAATAAAACTTTCAAAATTAGATAACTAACTGTAGTGAAGCAATTTGACTTTTTACTGCTTACTTTGTTTCATCAAGACAGTTCATAGGATGCTGACAAGCATGTTCTTCAAACATTCATTTACATTATTAAAAGAGAAGGTATTCTAAAACATAATCTCCCCCTCCCCCTTTTTTAGTGTTTTAGTTCTCTCAGAATGAGTAGCTAAAATACATTACATCAGAAATTTCCCTCCCTTCCCTCAAAACAAATCCACTTGCAAACACTGCGATGAGTGAGGACACCTCTGCAGGCCTGAGTTATGAAGGGATGAAGCCAAAGTTTCTTCCTCTGCTGCTGCTGGGCTTGACCACATGCTGGTACCCAGCCTGAGAGGCTCATTGCACTTCTGCTGCACTTCTCAATACAGGAACTCAAGGTTATCCCCAGGTTGACCAGGGGCTGCTCTTGGTGGAGCAATTGCCATTTTGATCTGTTGTTTCTAGCTCAAGGAGAAATATTCCCTTTGGTGCTTTAGTTCAGAGACATCCTGTCTACCAGGGTGAGTTGAAACCTAAAACATATTGCACAGTAACTCTGGAAATTTCCAAATAACACTAATTTCTGGAACATGACTAGCTAATGTTTGGTCCCAGCAAAAGAATAAAAACTCAAATAGCTTTTGAATGAAAAATGACTGAAGGGGAACATACAAAAATGTTTTCATTTCATAAATGAGTTTGAACTGTTTTGCCATTTTAACTCAAAAGAGGAAATGCCACAAAGAGCATAAGGGAGGTTGCTGTTGCCCTTTTTAAACTTTCTTTTAATGCACTGAATGGACCAAAGCCCTGAGGAATGTCTTTCACTCCTTCCATCCGCAACCCACCAGGCAGCTGCCCTGCTGGGCAGCCCTCCTCCCACCCTGAGCTGGCAAGTCAAATGTCACATTCATTTCAGTTGCCAAAAGTGAGTGCTCAGCTGTACCACTAAGCCAACTTCTTTTTGATGACCACACCAACCTCCCCCACAAACTTGTGTTAAGAGGAAGGCCCCCTGCCCAGTAATGGTATTTGGACCAAGTGAAAAGCACATGCAGTAGAATTCATGGAAGTGCAATGAGCCTCTGGTGCTGGTACTTCTCAAAATACACATGTCTGAGGGAAGACAAAGCTGATTTTGCACTTTCTGCAGCTAGAGAAAGGACTTGTACTACACACTGATCTGTACTGATCTATAGGCAAGCTACAGACTGTGCCTTCCCATGTGGTGACCTGATGGTTGGATAGCGTTAAACCTGACACACGAACCCCTTATCTGGTGCTTCTCATATTGCTTAGTGAGGAGCACATGCTTAAAGCCCAATGGGCCCTTTGGGGTCTGCTGTTTTCTACTGCCTGTCACAACCAAGCTAAAATGATTTCTAGGACATGGGCAGAAAAATCAAGTCACTGGAGCTATCGCTGCTGGTAAATAATCTCTGCTACCCAGCTGGCAGCTGAGAGATAACAGCTCTCATGAAAAAGAGTGACTGATAATCAATTTATGAAACATAGACAATCTTTCAGAAAACATAGCCTCAGAGCATTTTTTGGACAAACTTACTAGTTACAGCAGTCTTTAAAGAAATTAGTGCTCAGGAAACATGGCAATTTAAGGTTATCTGTAACCATTATTCATAGTTACAGAAGTTTCTGGAAACCACAACAGAACTGTAGAGTAGGTTTGAATATTTTTGTTACAACTTCAGTTCAAAACCAGCTGCTAAAAAGTCTATGCAATTGCTCCTTGTCCTCTGTTGAGACTCAGACCTCCTCACAGGACGAGTAGGAAGTTTCCTAATCCACGTACAAGAAGGGGGAAGTGTTTCACTCTCTTGGTTTCAGCCTATAACGCAGTAGAAATAAGGATGCGGTTGTCCAACCTCTCCAGTGATCACTGTGAACATTTTGGTCTAGGGTGTGACTGATCATTCCCTGGTGACTTGGCCAGGAGCATCATGTCTCCATTGCATCTTTATGGCATACAGACAAGAACCAGAAACAAAAAATTCTGCTGATGGTGATGTATAAGATGCTGATCACTACCTCCATGTATCCTGTAGTGTTTCAAGTCTTTCTTCTTCTTTCCTATAGAGCTTACAGGTATTTTCTTCTCTAGCTAGTAAAGAGAATGGAAGAAGAATCACTCTCTAGTGTTCAGTATAAGGGTGGGATTTTCTTTTCTGCTTCTTGCTAAATGAATGTTACAGCTGAGGTTCTCTGAAGTGCCCTTGCTGATTGCAGAACTAGAGAAGGATTGAGATTGGCAAGCACCCCGGAAGGTCATCTGGTTCACCACCCCTGCTCAAGCAGGGCACCTGGAGTAGATTGCCCAGAACAACATCCAGATGGCCTTTGAGTATCCCCCAAGGATGGAGACTCCGCAACCTCTCTGGACAACCTGTGACAGTCACCCTCACACAAAAAAAGTAATGTTTCCTGATGTTCACAGGGAACATCCCATGTTTCTGTCTGTGCTCACTGTCTCTGGTCCTGTCACTGGGTGCTGCTGGAGTGCTCTGTATCAGCCTTCTTTGCAACCTCCCGTCAAATATTTGGTCCATGATGGTCTGTGGTCCTGATGGTCCACGCTGGTAGCATGATGTGGTTTCTCTTTATATCTGGGTACAATAATGCTTTGAAAGGCAGATAAAATAAGTACTAAATGCTTTCCTAATGTGCTTTTCCATGTAAGCTATTGCTTAGAAGTGGCTCAAAAAAATAATTCAGGGGGCAATGGCCTGTGTGAACATGAGCGGGGACGGAGGCAGTAATCACTGTGAGCCCTGAAGCAAGAAAATAGGAGTAAGATTTTTTCAGAAAGCAGAGATGTCGTATCCTAGGTTGCTTCAGAAGGGGAAACATTTCAGGAAAATAAAATTAATGATGTGCTAACTGAATAAATGCATTGAATAGCTCCTTTGGCTATGCTAAGTAAGAATTCACTAATTATTTGTACCAGCTCAGCTACTGGGATACCTCAGTATGAAGTCTACTTTGCTTGACATGGGGGGTGGATGAGACAGGATTAAAAAATGGCTCAAAATCAGGCACAGCCTCGGCATCTTCTGAAGCCTTACTAGAAAACACTGACAATGCTAATAGTCACAAGGCTGGCACCTCCTGGCTCCCGAAAAAATTGGGTTTTAATTTTCTTAATTAGTTTTACCACACAGAGCCAAGACCTGGGTGGAAATAAAACCCATGAAGTTGTTTTAAAAAGAAAACTCTGAAGAGGGGAAGCTCTTCAAAGGTTTGCTGACAAAACAAAAATGTTTAAGGACCAAAACAGTTGAGGTCTGTCTCTCATATGAGTTAGTAGGGGTTTTTGATAGGATAGTTCTAGAAACTTTTGCTTATATGCTCTGTACCTACTATTAAACCACATACCAACTATGCTGATGCTAACCCTTATGCAGCAGAGGAGTAAGTGTGAGCAGGTAAGTCAGATTTCAAATCTGGAGTAATTAAAACACAAGAGTCTCCCAGAGAGACGCAGGATACCCGCTCCGCAAGGGAAGCATTACGCTTTCTTTTTCTGATCCCCCCAGTCAAAGCAGCATGAAGTATTTCACTCTGCCTCCCTTCGTCCTGACAGATAGACTCCATTATCAGCCTACAGGATCAATTTTTAGTCGAAATTTTTTCCAGAATAAACCTGCATCCAATTTTGCAAGTATTTGTCCCATATATTCACAGGTAAAGAACTTCCATTACAATTAAACATTACGGTTTTCTGTCACACAGTTGCAAAAATGTTTCAAAATGCCAAACTTGACCTGTGTGTGGCCAGACACTAAGATTTGCTTCAACCCAAAAATTTATTGACTTACATGAAAATATTCCATCTTAACGTAGTACACATTGGTAGCATTTGAATACATATTTACAGATTTATTTGAACTTTTCTGAAATGCAATTCTACAACTGAGCAACATATCCATTAAGTGTTTCATAAACTTTCACTTACATATTTATACATATAGTTTTTGCATATATATATATAAAAAAATATTTTTGAGACTCAAGGACCGAGAATAGTCAAAAGGACATTATTGCTACATTTCCATATTTACAAAAACAATGCATAAACCCATTCAAAACACCAAGCCATTGCAAAATAAGATTCAAAAAATCCCCAAATTATAAAAATATACATTTCAAGAACGAAAAACCCAAACCTCTTTCAGCTAAGTGTCTGTATAGTACCGAGACATCTATAATTATAGCAACTAGCTTGTCTACAGTAGCTGTCAAAGCCAACACATTACAAAAGAGCTTTTATAGCGTTAAACTGAAAATGCTCAACAAGAAGTATGCATAAGAGTGCCTCCAAACAACTGGCTAACTTTGGAAAGGTGCAACAGCCTAAGTATGTTCAGTGCAACTGGCTAATTTTTGACTTAACTCTGAAAGACAGCTTCCTGTAATAATAAACCAAATGCACAGTCATTGAAGCAGTGCGGTATTCAACATAACCCAAAATATACTACCAGTGTGTGTATTTACAATTACCTTGCATTTGGGCAGTTAGTTACAGATTTTAAATTGCATGTAAACTCAACCAAAATCCTGGTAAAGTATAAGTTACAGAGTGCTTAAGTGCATTGTAAATAAATAGGTACTCCACTAGGACTCTGTCTCTGATAAATGCTTCTTTCAATACCTCTACTAATTTCTAGGGGATAGAAACAAAAGAAGAAAACAACTAGCCCAATCCTAGGCTGAACAGATACTGATCCAAAGCCTCACGTCTGTCAAACAAGACTGAAGGGATACTTTCTTTTATCCCTTCACAGCTAGGCTCTTCTTTATGATCTCTGGACTACAATAGAAAGATGAAACACCTCGGGGCGGGGGGAAATAGCCCTTTCCAGTTAGCACTATCCAAGCCTGCCTTTGGGAAAGATTCACCTGGGTAGGACAAGATAAAGAAAGGGGCCCTAGGAGAGACATTTTTGCCTCTGCTCTTGCTTAGATAAGATGACTCGTTAAACAGTCTCCCCTCCAGACACACCGTTTACTGGGAGCAGCCCTCCTCCTCTATTTTGACCAACATGGCAGGGCCCACCTATCTTTGGTGAACACTTTTGGACATAAATATAAGCAAAACAAGCATCCAAACCCTTGGGCTCCCAAAGCAGGGAGGTGTGGGAGTGATTCAGGCTTTGTGGTGCAGTGACACCCTGTGATGGGCAGCTCCGTCTGCCCCTGGTGGGGAATGGGCCAGCGGGAGGTAGTGCCTATATCCACACAAACCTTGTGATCGGTCTGCAAGGCTGACAGTATGAGTGGGAAATAAAGATGAAGATCCATGCCCTTCTCCCCTCCTCTGGTTCAAACCCCAGAGCTCCCATGAGGGTTTGCTGCTGTACAGACCAACTTTGGAAGGGTTTCAGTCCCTTCTCCTCTCTTGCCCAGATACATACAGCACCCTTGCTGGGCTGCAATCTATGATACTTGCCTGGAAAAGCTTCTCAGGCACGGCTGGATGTGGAAAGGGGTTTGCAAAGCCATCAGCTTAATATTAGTTTATTTCGTACATTTGCAAAACAAGATTAACTAGAAAATGACTGTAGGACTTCCAGGCGCGGATCCAGAGTAGGATCACTGCAGATTTGGTTTGATCTGCCGTCATCTTATTCCACACCCTGGCTCAGGATTTCTTTTGTTGGTTGGTCTTTTTTTTTCTTCAGATCTGGCTCTCTACTGCAAATACACACGATATAGCAAAATATATACAGCTTCAGTTAACATTGCAATGATGCGTGTAACCGTGCTCAGAAGATTAAGTTTATGTGTAACAGTGTGTGGTAAAGGACAGTATTACAACAATGTTTCAGCTACACAGTGGTAGTAGTGAGTAAAAGTAAGAGAAGTTATTGAAGTTGTCCCTCTCTCACCCCCTGCGCAATACAGCTAATACTTCTGGGCTCCTCTTCTTCCAGATGCCACTCAAACATCTTCACGTACCAGGAGAGGCTGAGTAGATGAAGCACTACTACCCACTGAGTTAATCCTCACTGAGTGATCTGGAGCGTTTTCCTGACTGGAAGGTGGAGTTGAGAAGTTCGCATAAACCTGCAGACACCAAAGACCAATGTCAATACTCTTCACACATACTTGGACAGCATTCCTTTGCTAGCCTTTTCTCACTGTGTACTACACACCGCAGTGTAAAGGTTCCAGCTCAGGTGTTTCTTTGTAAATCTAAAGATATTTTCGAAAGGTCTTCAGCTTAACTGCTCTTTTAAAGAATCAAGAACCTCAATCTCAGTTATTAACAGCACCACAGCTTCTAACTACATGTCAAATTTCAACTGAGCTCCAGAAATGCAGCTCAGGTTATTACTAAACTCCCTCAGAAACCTCACTAATACTTCCTTCACATTCTTGTTTTTGTTTTAGTAATGCCTGCCCCTGCCAAAAATATGTGACAGGATGTAATCGAACACCAGCAGCTTTCAGTTTCCTCTTTCCTCAAATTGTCAGGAAGCCACGTATTCTGTGCCCAAACAAGGCATCCAGAAGGTAAAAAGGAGCTTTATTTTTAAACCAGGCTTTAAACCTACTTCTTTAAATCCCAGTAGCACAACAATGTTACTATGAGAAAAAATCCAAGTTTCTGACGTGCCTCCAATTTTTCTTTGGACAGTTTTGTCCAGTTACCCTCTCACAAGAAGCTTTTACTAGGGAATGGTCAAAGAAGCAGCAAATATGGGTTGCCATGACATACCTCCAAGGTTATAAGAACACAGCTAGGGGAAGCAAGAGAGAAGAGGCAGAAGAGCATGGAAAGCTCAACCCCTTAATCCACAAAGATTTCTAAAACAAACAAATGCTCAGTATACTTTATGCCTAAGATGTTTCCCAGATCAATAAACTTAAACTCTTTTGTAGTTTAAGACAAATTTACAAAGTATATCAAAATTGTTGTGCCAGGTCTATTTTGAGTGAGAAAGGTCAACCATACCAATTGTCTACACAATCTGGTACGTTTTAAGTATGGGTTTAGACAGCTACTGTCTAGTGGCACAATTAAGCAGCAGTGAGTAGCCCAGATATCATTCCTACCACCTAAACTAACAGTGCAAAGCTACTTAAGTAATGTTGGAGAATTAATGAAGCACCCGGTCTTTTTGCTCCTCACAAACAGCTCTAGTGTAAAGTCTTGCTTGAAACTGCTTTGACTCCTGAAATCTGATGATCCATAACTTACCCGGGGGGCATTATCTGAAAGCTGCTGCTCTATCAGCTGTACAATTTGTTTGAATGTGGGTCTTTGTAAAGGATCAGCATCCCAGCAACTCTTCATTATGTCATACCTGCAAAGATAATGAAATTAAGTACCTCTCATGAGGAAGAACTTAGAGCACCTATCTCATTTCCACCATTATTTCAAAGAAAACCGTGACCCAGTCCCACCTTCTTTAAATGACTTTTAAGAATAGAAATAGTGCTGATAACACCTGAGCTTGTGACAACAAAGGACTCAATACTCATTGGAGCCTCTGGACAGAACTTTCTTTGACAGCTTGCTAAGTGCCAATCATTTACAAAACAGAGGATTAGGGATGGCTCATAAAGAAGATCAGTAGACAGTCCTCTCACTGTCAGGAAGTACAGTGCAAATGCAGATGCTGTACAGTCTGGTAATGCATCTCTATCACTACTTTATCTGAACTAAAAATGTTTAATTATGTTCTGTGATCTGTCAGTAATTCATTGGCATGGAGCAGACGCCATGACAAAGTGATCAGATGACACAACGCAGGAGTGTATTTCATTGCTTGTAACAACACAGGCATGTATTCTGCTAGTTAGAGTACATAAATTATTTAAAACATGAAAAGAACTTAAACAAAAAAAGACAATGAGGCAGTGCAATGAGCCTTAAGGCAAGGACGGAAGCATCCCTTCCTTTATGCCACTGCTTATGTTTGGTGATTAGAGGTGCTGGTTTCTCACTTACATTTCAGGTGGTGCACACTCAGGGCTGAACATCCTGTATCCCTCCTTGATCATTTTATAGAACTTGGAGTCCACGGGCATCCCTGGATATGGGCTGCTTCCTGTTGAGAGAGCACATGAGCAACATGATTTCTGCATCTGCAGTAAACCCAAGATGAAATAGAAATCCCCTGAAGTACAGATCTTGAAGGAGCTTACCTAAAGAAAAGAGCTCCCAAAGCAATATCCCATAAGACCAGACATCACTCTCAAAGGTGTAGACACAATTGAAAATACTTTCAGGTGCCATCCACTTCACAGGAAGACGAGCCTTTCCAGGGAAAAGGGAATAAATAAAGACAACAGACATAAGGAATACAAAATTTACAACAAAAACCTAAGCTTTTCTACTTCTTACGTGCTTTAAATGCTCATTAAATCAAGAAATCCAACCAATCTCAAGTATCCAACCAAAAATTGAAATCTTGGCATTTTAGAGTCTCTAAGCACTGCATGGTTATTGATCCGTCTTTCTGTGGATCTACCAAACTCCTGCAGTTCCTTGCACTCTGATTTTCTGCATACTATATGATTCCTCCTGTCTTGTTTATAAAAGATGGCAGGAAGCCAGAGCAAAATAATATATATGACCATAGCATGGTTCCTTATGCAAACATGGACGTCTGCTTCCATAGACTGACTACCATAGGCACACAGATAAGATTAACCTAGTCAAGATGCTTCAAGACTTTAATCAACAGCTAAGACACCTGCTTTAGATCCTCAGTGTATCAGAAAATCACAATAAATAAATATATATTGACACATTTTGTGTGGAAGTGTTGATCTGCTGAAGGATAGGGAGGCTCTGCAGAGGGATCTGGACAGGCTGGATCGACAAACTGAGGCCAACTGTATGAGGTTCAACAAGGCAAAGTGCAGGGTCCCGCACTGCGGCCACAACAACCCCACACAACGCTACAGGCCTGGGGAAAAGTGGCTGGAAAGCTGCTTGGAGGAAAAGGACCTGGGGATGCTGACTGACGGCCACTGAACATGATCCAGCTTATGCCCAGGCAGCCGAGAAGGCCAACAGCATCCTGGCCTGTATCAGCAATAGTGTAGCCAGCAGGGCCAGGGCAGTGATCATCCCCCTGTACTGGGCACTGGTGAGGCCACACCTTGAATCCTGTGTTCAGTTCTGGGCTCTTCACTACAAGAGAGACATTGAGGTGCTGGTGCGGGTTCAGAGAAGGGCAACAAAGCTGATGAAGGATCTGGAGCACAAGTCTGATGAGGAACGGCTGAGAGAACTGGGGTTGTTTAGTCTGGAGAAGAGGAGGCTCAGGGGGGACCTTATCAATCTCTACAACTACCTGAAAGAGGCTGTAATCAGGTGGGGGTCAGTTTCTCCTCCCAAGTAACAAGTGATACAACAGGAGGAAATGGCCTCAAGTTGTGACAGGGGAGGCTTGGACTGGATGTTAGGAAAACTTTCTTCATGGATGAAAGGGTTGACAAGCACTGGAACAGGGTGCCCTGGGAAGTGGTGGAGTCACCATCCCTGGAGGTATTTAAAAGATGTGTAGGTGTGACACTTAGGGACACAGTTTACTGGTGACCTTGACAGTGCTGGGTTTATGATTGGAATCAGTGATCTTAAAGATCTTTTCTAACCTGAAAAATTCTATGATTCTATGATTTTTCATAAATTCGTGTGGGGACAGACATCCCTTGGGAATGCCAGCTGGAGCAGAGAAAAGGGCTGCTCTTTCCTACAGAAAGCCCTTTCTGTAGGAACCAGTCAGGCTTCTATCCTAAGCATTTGTCCCACTGTGGGAGAAACCTGTTAAGTGGTCTTGCAACGATATGTCCGAAGTTGTATTTCAGCCATACTATAGAGGTGCATTTGCCATGGGCTGGCCCACCAGACAGTCAACCAGAGTTGTTTATTTACTAAACAACACAGATAGCAAACACTCTTCCTGGGCAAGCCCCCAGCTGCTGTCATCAGCACTGCCTCCCAGCAGTATCCACAACCGGCAATGCCCCAGCACTCCTGATCTGCTTTAAGATCATGCCAGATGCAATTGGATGCCTCCTGCAGCCACTACTTCCTCTCTCCTTCCCCAGGCAGCTGCAGCCTATCCTCCTCTGACCCTTTCAGGCTATGGAATCAAAGAAAACCATGGCTTTTTGCCTCCCACTATACCCTAATCAATAAATTCACACTTCAGAATCCAGTTTCCATTGTCTGAGTGATGTGTTACAGCACAGAAGAGGATGCAAGCCCTAGATTATATAGGTATTTTAAAAATGAACCATTTCAGTAATGCACAAATATAGCAATGCCAAGAGAAAACAAGTTTCAAAATAATTATATTTAAGATTGGGCTACCAGCATATTCCACCAGCAAAACTTACAATTATTCACAGAGCTATTATTTTTACTACATTCAGATGTAACAGAAAGACTTGGCATTATATTGGTGCAGCAAAATCCTCTCCTCCACTACAACATGCATTTATACACCAGCATGTTTTTTTCCAGTAAACAACACATACATACCAAGGGTTTTGTCAGCACACACATCTACATCAGGAATTGCCCCTGCTAACATTTCTGACCAGCATGGATATATATCAGAATTGGGAAATCTAGATTTCTGTCTAAGAAAGACTTTTATTTGCATGTCTGGACAACAGGAACTCCCCAGACTTAAAACAGGTGGCTTAAGTATCATATATACTTACATTTCCCTTGACCACATAATTGGAGTCATTCCTTATGTCTCTTGCCAGGCCAAAGTCACAGATTTTTGTTATTCGACCATGAGTTAGAAGAATATTTCTTGCAGCCAGATCCCTGTGAATGCACTAAATAACAAACAAACAAAGCTATTTTATAATAATCTCAACAGGCTGTTGCTTGGTTACATGCATACTCAGCTATTCAACTTATTGCATTATGCATTTTATGGTAAGCTGAAAGTCATAATGAAGCCACATGACAATAAGCTTACTCAGATGATTAAACATTCTGATGTAGTATTTTTACTATCATGACATTGATCCACATAGCTAAGGTTGTCTACGCATTTATTTTAGAAAAGAGCATTTGCTGTCACTTTCAGTTTTCTACTGTTTCACATTTGCAGCTAAAGTTTCATATACTTCTTCTTTGACATTTTATCAAAAAATCATTGCCTTGTTTCCTAACACAGGACAAATAAGGCGAAAATGTGGTTTGTTTCTAAAATAATTCCAGTCTTCCATTAATAACTATTGTGGTTGAGGGAAAAGTGCTGAAAAGATGAAAATAGGGAAAATTATGGTAGTAACTCAAAGCCAACAGCTTGGAAACTGAATCCCATTTCAGAAATACTCCTCTGGAAGACCTGAATTATTAAGTACCTATGAGATCTTTATAAGCAGACCTAAGTATCTGAAAATACTGTAAACTTTCACATGCCAGTATCTTTCAGTGTACAGTCATGTGTTCAGTGACCTAGCTAGCTTATATTCCAATTTTCTGGAATACATTTCCCAAGCTCCAGATGGGTGCTCGAGTTTTCCATGAGTTGTGTTCCTTTGTATGCAGCTGTGGAAGCCATGTGCATTTGTTAAGAGAACAGAGGCAGTTCCCTAACAAAATTATATCTTTTTCCATCTGGAAAGGAGAGTGTTAAGCTCCTGCTTTACTGATGGTATATAGTATAAAGGCCAAAGCTGTCTAAAGAACACCTGAAGATGGTTCAATTTTTCTTTTTTCCTTGAAATACGAAACTTTAGAAATTCCCTATAAAAAATTGCTTAAAATATCAAGAGTTATGCAAATCAAACTCAGAAAATAACTGCAGGTTGCAAAAACCCCTTAAACTCTGTCCCTTTTGCAGGCTTACATGAGGAACTATTTTTAATGACAATTACTGTCTCAGGGGACTCTCATCCACCTACCAGTCCAACATATTCTGCACTTTGCATATGTAAAGGTGAGAGCATTACTGCGCTGAAGCAGTAAAGTGAAGGAATGGTCAAGCATTCAGCATGTCTCTGCCTTGTTCAATTCACACTGAATAAAGACTTTGTCTGTTTGAGGAAGCCTTGTCTTGTGATTAAGTCACCACATGCTTAATAAGGGAATTATTCCCCCAGGACAGACTCCTATCCCAACTCCTGCACAGAAGCACTTTCATGCGTCTCAGCCTTGATACACAAACAAGTTGCAAAAGAGCAGCTGGGTACTCTGCACTGCTGATCTGCACGGATCCGCCTTCCCTGAGGGTGTGAGGCAATCTGAGGCATCTTATCCATCAGTCCACACTACTCTGCATTCAGTAGCTGGAGCTAAGAGCTCATACGTACGCTATGACTGAAGAGGTACAAGCACAACAATGTGTTAGCGCAGCGCAACTTAATTCTGTGATAAAGCTGTTTATTCTGCACTGCCAAAGCAATACTGCACATTACTTCCCAACCTCACATTCAGATGGCATTACATTCGTTATTGCCTTTGCTACTCAACGCCACAGTATATGTTTGTAGCGATGGAAAAACTATTAAATAAAACAGTCCCCAGGAATGACGCATAGTGAATTCTGGGGTTATTCTATAGGAAGACAAGAAGAAATAAAGAATATGTGTGCTACGCAGTGAATGTCCTGAATATTGAAGGATAGAGAAGCTTGATGAAAACCATTAAAATCTGTAATATGTGTTTGCCTGTAGGCCTGTTCTGAAGCTGTTAATAGATGAAAATTAAACCAAAGGGTTTGGAAGGAGGAACGGTGGGAGTGAAAAACAAGTCCAAAAGCAAGTTTTAATGTGGACTTCTTCTGGAGCAGAATTAGACCCACATTTTCCACTGTTAACATAGGATCTAGAATTACATTATTTTTGTCAAACTGCAAGTTCAGTTTTGCTCTTTATCCAAGGTGCACCTGTACTATCCTGTGTCTCTATTAGTTACAATGTTTACATGCTGAATGGCATTTTTTCCAATATAATGCAAGAACAATCATAGGAAGATCACAATTACATTGTGCTTAAGACTTCTATTCTATTATAAATCCCTTTCTCTTCTGCAATACCTCCCCTATGAAACCCAAATAAATGCCTATTATGTTCAGGGTAGCCTGTGAAGATTCTTTGTGGGTCTCTAGGCTGGTTTTATCTTTCCAGAAATTAAAAACCAAGACATCCTGTGCATTTCACCATACAGCTAAAAACACCCAAAAAAGCACACAGTGTGATACCTCTCCTGTTTAAGGAAGTATTCTGCATGACAGGAGCAAGTGAAGTGTTGTTTAGAGCTAATGCAAATAGACAGTTGCAAAACTGTCTTCATAGTGTTGTTTATTGTGTAAATTCTCCAGCAGCGCCACAGAGAATGAATCTTAAACTCTCAAGATTTAACTGCTTTTCTGAAGGAGTCTACATTTTGGGTTTCCATTTTTTTCCTGAATTCCCTTCAATTCCCGTATGCCAGAGAAGACTGAAGAAGTAACTCCTCGAGGTTTCCCTTCACTGCCTCCAAAGCCATCAGGAGTTTTGCATGCTCCAGTAAACAAGAAAGGGCTGGAGATCAAACCCGTAAGAAGCACCAGCCAAGCTCAGCAGGGTTAAGCTGTACCTGCCATCTCCCAGCACATGACATTATTAATCAGTGGAGCCTCAGGGCACAGCAAACATACTATGCTGCAATTCCTCCCTTCTGTCTCATCTCTTGACATTTCCATGACTAGTTTCTGTTCATGAGCAAGGCCACAGATTGTACTAGCCTGAACTGTGGACGTGCAATAGCACTGCTTGACACTGACTACTCTGCACCCTGTATTCTGTCTTATGGGATATAAACCTCCACTTTTGGCCAATGAGCACAGTATAGAACTCCAACATTAGCAAAAGCTTCAGGTGCAAGAAAGAGCATGTCAGTTTGCAGTGCTTGTTGAAAAGAACACAGAAATATTCAGCATTTAAACACATGGATCACATTAAAACACTGAAAGTGATGCTAGATGACATCAGAAATCTACTGATTCAGTCCAGCTCCAAAAAATTCTTAACTTACATTTTTGGAGGCAAGGAAGCTCATGCCCTTTGCCACCTGGTAAGAAAAGCTTAGTAAGTCTTCAACATCTAGAGCAAGTTCATCATCTTCTGACACAGAAAGAGTAACATCGTGATCGGTGTAGGATCCTACACAATATAAACAACAACTTTTGAGTGCAGTACATGTAATAATTTAGAAACAGAGTTGTCTTAATGCTAAATAAAACACTGATCTAAATAAGTACCAGCCTAGAGTCACATAAATAGCCCATCACCAAAAAGCAGAAAATAATTCTGATACTCCATTTAAATGTGGAGAAAGAAACACAAGACACTGTAATTCAGCATACTGTTCTTTCTCAAGCCTTCTCATATCAATTAATGAGTTTTAATTGTCCTCATCCATGAGAGAAAAGTCTGATAAAACTGAAAAATATCCATGAAGCCCTTCTGTCTACACTCCCACAGGCAAACAGAATTCCTTATCAGTGTACTCACCAGACTTCACTGGTCTTTTTTTATCAGGTTTTGGTGGGACTGCATATGACACTCCTGGTTTCATGTCCATGTACTCATTGGCAACATCACTGTAGAGGCAGCAGATTAAATGAAACACAGCTTAGTGAAAAAGGTCTCAAAAGCCATCCAAACAAAAAGCCAAAGTTACTCCAACCTTCTGAGTATAATGCTTTACAAATGATCGGTAGATTGGAAACTCATGGGTGTGTAAAAAAGATGTGGAAAGGCCTGTAGAGTTTCTCAGTACAGCTAATAATACATCTCAAAGTTTGGAGTTTGGCTCAGGTGAGCAAACAAAACCTTTCATACATGAACTGTTTATACTGACTTCACTCTCTATAAATTAACATCCAGATGTTTCACAGGATTTGCTAGTGCTTCCTTCTTCCACTTAGGCCAACTTCTAACAGAATATTTCAGCAACTCAAGTGGCAATTGAAATGCAGAAGACAAATGGTAAAAAATGTTAAATTCAGAGATTCCCAAGTACCATAGAGGATCCACATGTATTTTGAAGAAGTTGAGGCTTGGGACAGCCATCTGCTACATTTTTTTAAGTCTTCTTACTGCAATATATAATTCGAATGTACAGATTTTCATCCTATATGGTTTATAAATACACAGTTGGGCACCTTTAGGAATTATGGATGTACTTTGGCATTTTTCACTTCATTGCCATTAGAACTCATACACATAGCCCTTCCTTAGCCTGAAATATCTGTTTATTTTATGAACAATAAATGCAGCCACAGAGCTAACGTGGAAAGGAGTAATGAGATTACCAATAGTTTTAGTCACCGCCAGAAGCACATCTGATCCATTTAGCAGCTGCAACTTTACAGTAAATACTAATATGAGAATTTGGTAAATACTCTGCCGTTTATACCTCAACTTGCAAATTGTGCTCAGTGAGGCTCCTTCACTGAAAAGAAGACACACCTCCAATGGCAACTCACAGCTTTATATTCATCACCTCAACAGTCCCAACCTCTCTGGGTCATTACCAGGCATCCATGGCACACACAGCTCCACCAGTACTACAGCTGGATGGGACAAAGGACTTTACCACCTCCTAAGGGTCTGCCTGGTTCTTTTGTGTCTGCCAAAACAAAGTAATGGTCCCACTGGGGCAATAAACAGGATAAAAATAAAAATAGGCAGGTACTGCAACAGCCCCTCAATTTTGGCAAATTATGTCTCCCCTCACTCTGCAAAGGAAAGGAGTGAGCAGAAAATCTGCTTGGAAACGTACTTGGAAAGAGCTCTGGGCTGGCATCTAAAACAGAGTGTTAAAAATACACAGATGAAGTAAATGGAAAAAAAACAAAAGTGCAAGAGGAATCTCGGAATCGTGACACAGGCCATGTCAACGCAAAATCTAGTGAGCTGTATAAGTGGCAGCTTGCCTTTAATACTGTAATGCACTGGCTTGATTTTGTAAGAAGTCATTTCTGAAGGCAGGGACTTAGGAGAACTCAGAGTATTAACACCCCAACACTGGGGGAATTGTCATTCAAGCTGCTAAATGAGCACTGCCAATGTTTAACAGGAACGATAAACACAAATACATACAAAGACCGGAGCCAAGGAATTACATGAAATAACTACAGGAAATTTGATAAAGTAAAACAGAGTGTGTACAATCAATCGTGCTCTGTTAGAATAAACCACCCACTGTACGAATCATCTCTTTAATTAAATTGTTTCCTTGCCCAGCAAAGATTCTTCAAAGCCAGCTGCATGGAAGGTTTCTCCACATCTCTTACCCCTAATAAACTTCGGTATATCCTCCTTCTCAATCTTCTAAAAACACAAGGATGTTTCAGCAGATCATACTTACGCTGCAGGCTCTGCCTGATGCAAAAGGTTCTCGTAAACTGCTGTTTCTGCGTGTTCTTCATGTTTTGGACAAATAAATGAATCTCGTTTCCGTCTCAGAAAATTTAAAAGATCGCCATAGCAGCAATATTCTGTGATGACTAGAGTGGGACCTGCAGATGCACACGAGGTTTAGAAAGCAGGTAAGTATTGTTTTTAAAGCAGAAAGCATTACATAAAGATAGCATTCAGCCAAGCGCACAAGCTGGGCTATTAAAAATCACACTGCCTGGCACTGTCTATAGACTTCAGAAGTTATAGAAAAGTAACATAGCATCTTCTTCTTTCACAGATCAGCAACCATGGTCCAGCTAAAGCTGTGTTGCTCCCAATTAATTTGCCTCCACCCCCCTCAATAGCATTGCATTGTACAAAAATTAAACAAATAAGGTCTTTTTCTCTTTCTTCATGTGATAATGTTTCTGGCCAGACACATCTGTTTGATTTTGCTCACTTCCTGAAGGAAGTTATTTGTTCCAAATGTTAGAGTAATTCAAGCTTCAAACATTAATCCTTTTGATTCACTTCTGTTTACAGTAGAGCTTCACACTCCTTCAGTAATGTTTTGGAAATGATGTAGAGTGTTATATTCTGCAGTATAATAGGAAAAATCATTCAAACAGAACAGCCTGCTGCGACAGAAAGCTACACTGCACAAGGTCTTAGAATATTAAAATGAAATCAGAAAGGAGAATCAAGTCATCTCCAGCACGGATGTTTATAGATCAAATATATGTTTTCTGAGTGAATGACTCCAGCTATAGCCTTTGAATGTGTAATTACACTGGGTGTTATCTTATTTGTAAGGTTATTCTCTACCACAGTTTCCTAACCTCACTAGTTTACTTCCAGTTTTCTGCAGTTAAAAATTACAGCTTTCATAGTAGCAAATACAGTGTTTGTGGTGTGATTTTCTTACAGATGCCATGTATTTTCACCTGAGACAGACACACACTCAGGCCAGTGAGTCTACTTTGTCGCCTGCTTAAACAAAATTGTTTCATCCTATTTTTTAAATTGTTAAATATGAAAGTAAGAAATGTTTTGCTTCCGTCTAGGTCTGTGAATTTTTACAACCTCCTCTTCTTTGAAAAATGAAGCAAAAACTTAAAAAGCAAGTATCTGTGTAAGAAGCAACACCATCTTTCATATTAAAATGCACATAAATTAAAAATACAAGACTGTATCGCTCTGTATTAACATTTCAGCTGTTTTGTAGCTTTACTATGTATGAAAACAAACTTTAAAAGTTAACATTAAATGTGGCACCTCTGTGTTGTGCAATAGTTTATTTAGAAAAAGTCTTTTTCTCAACTTTCTGCTGCTTAGAATTTGTAATTTCAGTGGTGCCTTAATAGACACATTTACAGTTCTAACAGAAGCCTAGGAGACTATACAAGACAGGCGTGTTGACTTCACCTTGGATACCAACAAGGAATCAGCTCACGTATCTTTTCTCATTTGTGAGAAACAGTGTGCTTAAGGAAAAAACTTATGCCATGCGTTTTTGGATTTTCTTCTCTCAAGAAGAAAGCACGCAGTGGGTCACATGAAAGACAGTAACAGCAACCTTCCCGTTTAGCTGCAGTTACAGTGGTCTCATTACTGGTTTTAGGATGAGCCTAAAATGTAGGTTCAGTAATTCACAGGTAATAGTCATGATGATCTGAGACCTGCCTAAACAAGAAATGTATTTAAGATTCCTAGACTTGGCAGCACTGGATTCTTCTTCACAGGGTTCCTCCTTCTGGCAATAAAAGAAGGAACAGAAATAATCAATAATCTGCTGATAATCCCACCTCCAATAGTGCAAGCTCCAAGTAGATTCACGATATTAATGTGGTTTCCAAGGTAACTCAGCACTTTAAGCTCTGACATCAAGGCTTCTCTTTCTGTTAAATGGGCACTTGCTGCAAGGCAAAGCACAGTGTTCAGTATGTAACACACTGACCACAAGGAAGTGAGAAAAATTGTACAGTATATTAAAGCAACTTACTTTTCAACATCTTTACTGCTACTGTCATAGCAGCATCAGATTTAAATAGACCATAAGCAGTGGCTTCAACAACTTTTCCAAAAGCTCCAGCACCAAGGGTTTTACCTAATAAAGAAAAAAAACCCAAACAAACCTCTGTAACACCTTGGAGCACTTCTTCTTGAAGGGTTCAATATTTCGTCTTGATACCAGGGAAGCTATCGTAGATATGCCTGCTTGCTTTTTGTCCCAAGGTAAGTATAAGCAATTATCACTATCTGCAGGTCTTTTTGACAAAACCCTCCTGTGTTTGACTAAAGCCTCATATGAGACCTGAAGGTTTTACCTTGCAGATGAAGTTAAATAAATCTAAACTAACCAAAACTCAATCGGTTTCTAGGAAATTCCCATTTGTGATCATAAGGAAGTTGCGTTGGGTCTATGTAAACATAGTTGTTTCCATTTATTTCTTCAACAACTTTCCACTGAACTTCATATTTGGGTTTCTGGAAAAGAAGGAGAACAGCTGTCACTCCTGAAGCCTCCAGAGGCAGCTCACACACTTTCCTAACTCAGACAGAGGGGCTTCCGGTCTTACCTGCAAATATATGTATACCAGAATCACAACTATGATGCACATCAGTCCTGCAGCAACTCCAAATGCAATTAGTAAAGGGGTGAAAAGGGTATGGGTACGGATTTGTTCTGGAAAGAAACAGAAAATTCTGCTTCAGTACTGAAAAACTGTATTAAAAAGATGCAGGTGAAAACCTTTCCTTGGTTCTTCCTTGTGAAACATGACTTGGGTTTTTGACTTTCCTGGATGTGCTCCAGATACACCAGAATAGCTTTCCTGAATGAGCTGTGGGGGACAGAGTTGGCACAGAAACTATCCAGTTAGTTGCGTAAGGAGTCTCAGCTTCAGCAATCAGGAGGCATGACTGATTAATGCAAGAGACTTGCATGATCTCAGTCAAGTTAGGTTAAAGAAAGCTTTTTTCTGAAGTCCTAATTTCTTCTCTTTTTTTTCTCCCAATTATGATCTCCACAGCACAGTCTTTACATGTAGAGGTTGTGACAAGCAGCGAAGGATTACCATTCTAGTAAAACCCATCTGCCTCAAATTTGGCTTATTTGTTTATATGTTATATCTGGGTGCAACAGAGAAAAAAGAAGCAGAAGAACATTTGACTCTGCAAAGAGCACAGACTTACAAGCACATTTTGAGTCATCTATGTTCTAGTGCTTTTTTTTACCCCACAAACCCACAAATGCTTCTACAAAACTCGTAAGTCCTTTTGCAGTATGTTGTTACTTCTTTTACAGCAGCAGGGCCCTTAGGCTCCAGGGAAGTTGGGGACTGCATTTTTCCTGAGATGTTGTAAAAACATTTAGAAATCCTGAGACATTGTAAAAACATTCAGAACCCTTGGAAAAGAAGTGATGAACTGAACAGTCAAAACAGACAACAACAGGAAGAGGGAGGGAGAGAGGGAAAGACAGTATAATGCTGCAGGTAGTTTGCCCCTGCGCTGCACAGACAGAAGACAACCAGCTGCCTACTGTGCTGCTTATCCGGAGCCACAAAAAGATGATACCATAATATTCATTGAAAAACTTAAGACTGAAAAAAGAAACGCTGTGACAGGCAGAGCACACACTGTAATACGTCATCATATGCTCAGCCACAGTATTGCAAACTTCTTTATAGAAAGGTAAAGAACTTAAAATCCTCTTACAGAAAGAGCTGAATGGCACCCACGTTTTAGGGTCTCATTCGCTCCAGACGTTACCTTTAATAGCAAAGTTGAAAAAAGCAGAGCTCTTGTCCCCATTGCTGGAGGCCTCGCAGCACACAGTGCCAGTGCTCCTGAACATGCTGGCGTTAATGGTGCTTTCAACCAGGATTCGTTCAAATGATGGCACTGATGAATTTGTGTAACTGACATTCATAGGGGATATTGCTGGTGAATCAAAACACCTAAGAGAAACAATACTGACAGTTACCTGCCATGGAATGGATGACAGATCCTGCTGTTGAGGCAGATAGTCACTGCCAGAGCATCAGATAACTGAACAACACTGCTCTACACAGGGGTTCAGCTGATCATCTTATCTTTGAAACTTAGCCTACTCATGATGTTTCACTGTCTTCTATATAGTGGGCGAAACGGATACATACATCAAGCCTGACCCAACTGGATGCCATGAGGTCATTGTGTTTGATTTTGGCTAGATACCTACAGGTCTGTAAGTCCACTAAGGGTTATGCACCATTCAACCTGCATCTCCAACTTTACTTCCAAGCAGTTGTGGTCTACTACCTGCTCTTGAAAACTTTCCCCAAACATAATTTTATTACAGCACACAAAAAATATTCCATAACGTATGCACAATATCATCAGGCTTATATGCAGCCAGAAAATAACAAGTACTGCTCTCAAGATTCTGCCTCTCTTTCGTATGTTACATACTACATAAGGACACAGTTAAGACAAGAGAAAAAAGTACTCTTTAAAAAAAATCAAGGAAATAACAATTATTTTAGGCACAAATATAATTACACAGGTGAGACTGAGTACTTGACTTGCTAGTACGACACCTACATCCACAGTGGAATTCAATCAAAACCTTAAAACGTGCTTCAGAAATGCTCACTTCACAATGAAACTCCACAGTTTTTTTGTAAGCGTGGTATCTACACATCAGGTTATATTCATAATAACTTCACTCTTGTCTACTTGTCATATACTTCATGTGAATAGAAATCTAATTACTTTATGTCTTGAAAAATTACATCATTACACAATAAACAGAAGATAACAGCCATATTTGCAAGTGATTCTGTGACTGTCATTCTGTGAAACTGCATACAGAATGTGTCATCTGGGGCCAAACTGATGCAAATCTTAGCTAGCTTGCAGCAGAGAGAAAGCTTGGCTTTTACTTGTTTGTGGCAGAAAGTGCCGGTTACTCCCCTTCCAAGGACAGCACACAAAGGAGAATAATGAAACGTACCCCTGCCTTCTCTCAAACCACTGCAAATAATGCAATGCCAAAATCATGAAAAAAGTGATGCAACATTTGAAAGTAAGTGTTATCAAGTTATTTTATGTTCTTAATTTTTAATTATAAATGGGTGTGTTGCATCTAGAATAACCTTTGGAGACTCTGGTTTACTTAACTCACCTCTGCTCAGCTCCTGGGCAAAAATACCAATATATGGTCGGGGCTGGGAATCCAGCTGCTACGCACTGGAGAATACCATTGCTAAGCATATCCAAAGTGAGAATCTCAGGTTTTGCTGCAATAAACAAAAATGGAGGTCATACATTAGGGGTACACAGAATCTGCACTGACATTTACATTTCACTCCAGCAACTTGGGTGCATCATTATCTGTGGAATTACTTAGGCGAACAGAGCTTCGCATGCTCAAGTATGTCCAGGTCTGAATCGGTGTCCTGCAAGCACGTCATGACCATCTGTGAAAATATCAGATCTTACACCGAATGCTTGGGCTGGATTTTGGAAGAATACCTGACTCCACTGGGTGTTTGGTTTGATGAAAGATCCTAAACCAGCAAAGCCCAGAGCTTAAACAATCCAAAGAACAACAGTGCAGCTCCTGTTCCTGCACAGCATGACTTTACCTGCCTGTAAAAAGGACAGTTTCTTCACAGTTATAAGCATACTAAATCTGTCAAACCACATCTCTCTTACATCTGCCCTGTGTATTAAATATTACACTGCAACCAAAAAAGGAACTACAGGGCAACCAGTGCAGACTTCCAGTCCCCACAGAGGACATACATCCCTCTAAGTTACTGCTACCAAAGTGCCCGACTGCCTGGCTCTCTGACACACTGCACAGAGAGGATGCTAGTATTTAGCTGAACATACTAGCTTTACAAATGATAATTCATGATTACTTTGGTAGTTTAGAAAGCAGTCCAGCCAGCCAATGCTTCCTGCCACATGCTGCACCAGAGCTAGTTCTGCACTTGGGTCAGGAGCTGCTGCTTCAAGTATGGCAGGAAACTAGAATGATCAAACGGACTTCAGAGTCCATTGTTACAGGTTTCAGCAAAAGGCACTGCCAACACGGCAAGCCGTTTTTCTCAGTGAAACTTGAATCAAAGCCTTATTTCCCACAATATTACCTTAGCTTCCTTGCAAAATCACCCAAAAAGAAGTTAATGGAGAAACCAGACTATATTGCAATGACACTGCTCACTTGACAGGTACGAGATTACAAGTCCATTTTCAGTTAATACAACTTTACAGGAATGAAGGTTCTAGAAAATAGTAAAGCTGCACAGACTACAGGGAAAACACGAGTTTGTTTCTGATAAAATCCACATACAAAGACTGTACAGCATTAGTTTTTAATGAGTATTCTACTTGCTGATTAAATTAGAGGTAATAAAGCACACATATATTCTCAATCACATAGCATATCCTCACGACTCATGTTACAGGAACCAAATGTTCTTTCATTTCTAAATCTGCACACTGTGTTTTATGCAAACTACCAAGAACCAAACATTGTTGCAAAATGTTGAGACGGATTTTCAGCATTACCCATTTGGTGAGGAACTTTCTGAGAGCACACAGCATTTCACCCAGTCTCAGTGCTCTTGGAATACACATAATTCACATTTCTGAAACTGGATGGATTGCGAAATTGTAATTAGATCATCACTGCCCACGTTCAATTTGTTTAGGTGTATGCTATATTTTAGGCAATGCAGTAACACAATGTAACTCAAGAAATGAGAGAAATTAAAAGTCAAATATAAGAGGAATATGAATGTTAAGCCACGGAAAAAATATCATGCCAGAGTTGGGCTCCCATCTTCTACCAGAGATCTACCATCTTCTGACTATGAGTGAAACGAAAATGCCCATGTTAGTCAGGCTCCTTCTGCTGTAAAAACCTAGTGCAATAAAAGCCAGTCTATGCGGCCATAACTCCATGTGGACTTATCCTGAAGCAGCAGAGGGGGATGTGAGGCCATGCAGGGATAACGTCTCTGGCAGCCCAGGCAGAGTGGTCCAGCCCTGGTGCCATGGGAAGCTGAGCGGCAGAAGGCCGGTGAGAACAGCAGACCTGAGAACACCACTACATGTGATGTGCCCGGTGAAATGCTGTGATGTGGTGATTAGCATGATCAGTCCCTCTCCACCAGCACAGAGGGCTCCCAGGCTTCCCTGGCACAGAGAAATTAAGGGATGCATTGCACTCTTGGGAACAAAGAGCTCCTGCAGCCAGTACCCACGGAGACTGAGGCCGCTGCTACTGCCATCCCCTCCGGCTGTGCCAATTGCCACCTGTTGTGGTTTAAGCTTAGTCGTAAATTAGACAAAGCATGTAGCCTGCTTGTTTTCCCCCCACAACCTGTCCTTC
>WYDI02027160.1:24088-36127 GCA_009867235.2 Psittacus erithacus | reverse complement strand
GCTGAAAGTTAGAAACGCAGCGCTGCACCAGCCACTAAGAAGGAGAAAAAATGACTGCTACTGCTGAACCCATGACACCACCTCAGGCCACATGCATGTCACTGCACCTGCACCCCTTCCTGGCAGCCAGAGCATCTTCCTCACCCACCAGCACAGGTGCTCCGGGGGATGCTGGAGCAAAGGTGGACTGGCTTTTGCAAACAGATGCCAAGCTGCCACCAAGCATCTTCTTTTTAAAAGAGATTTTACTGTGCTGGATTTTATGACTTTCACTGCCTCATTAACCCTGATATCGGACAGGCTGTTAATGACTAGGCTTTGCTT
The DNA here is from genome assembly GCA_009867235.2 of Psittacus erithacus. Lineage (NCBI taxonomy): Eukaryota > Metazoa > Chordata > Aves > Psittaciformes > Psittacidae > Psittacus > Psittacus erithacus. Next base: position 35,803 of record WYDI02027160.1, on the reverse strand, counting down.
ACTGTTTTGGCTTTAACCCTTTAAATATTTAACGTTTCATTACATTGCTCGGTATATATGCATACTGCCATCCATAATCAGCCATTAGATGTCTTAAAACTTCTAATTTTACCAAGTTTATTAACTGCTTTTCAGCTTTTATTAATGATTCTGAATGCATCAAAGGCCACTCCTACTTTAATTCAGTGCTCTGTATGATAACATCGTGCATTTAATTGCTTTCTATTACCAGTTTCCTTTTCTTCATTGTTAAAAAAGTGAATGTCTAAGAAGTAACACTGAATAAGTATTGTCTGTCATCACAGACAAAGAGATAGCACCTTCCTCCTGCAGCTACATTTTCTGGACGGGAACAAATCTTTCTATAGTATCATGGTGACGACTCATCTGTTCACTGCATAGGCCAGTGACAGAAAAAACCGCTGAGCTTGGTTTCACGCAATCTGTAATACCAGTTTTCTCTTTGCAGCATGAGCAACTGCATAGATAGTATTTTGCTGATATAATATAAGCCCAGATATTATTTTGCACTAAACTCAGATACTACTTGGAAGATTCTTCTACCAGTTGGCCAATGCACTGCACTTTGCCACTCTGAAGAGTTCTACAAATTCTTAATTGTAACTCCTTTCAGCATGCTGCTTGTCAAGCTGTAATTTTCCATTTGGCTCTTATTTCAGAGCTCCTTCCTTCCTTAATTTATGTTACATTTACTATAAATTACTACTTTATTTTTTAAAGCAATTTTGTATTGTTTCGGATTAGCACATGCAATTGCTAAATGTGTTTAACTCCAAGGCAAGTATTTCTGCACTGGGTTCTTTCAGCAAATGCTTCAGCACTGCTTTTTGTTTATGTGAAGACGTTCTCCTGATTACAAATCCTGTTTTATCTGTTTGATTACCTTCTGCTGATTACTTGCCCAAGACATGTAAACATCACAAGCTATATCCCAGCAATTTATGCGAAATCCCCACTGACAACAGTGCCAGGTCAGGATGCACCATTAGATCAGGATCTGACCCACCACACATGGCTGACCTTTGGCAGTTACTCTGCTATGTCAGCTAATATGGTATGTTGTCATGCAGTTTGTATTTCAAACCTAAATGATGAGCGTTTTATAAACCACTAAAAGCAGGTTATTTTTCATAAAAACAATCCCTTAGAAGGATCAATCTACTTCATTTCTTCCTTTCAAAATGAAAAAATATTTGCAGGAGCTTAGTCAAAACACCAAAAAAAACCTCTTTTTGAGCCAAGCGTGTCAAATCCACCTGCTTCAGCAATGGCTGCAGTCCACCCAAAGCCGCAGTGCACGGTGATGAGAGGGCTGTGAGACTGCTTAAATGTGCTCATTGCATCCCAAGATTGACCTTACTACTTACAAGGCCAGTAGTTGAAGAGGGAAGAAGCTTTGAATACTAATGTTTGCATGGACAAGCTAATCAGAAGAGCTAAACTGTCTATCCTCTCTCTTGCCTCAATCATCCTCGAGCTTCACCATGCTCTTCGTAGTCTGGTTTCTTAACCAACATCTAAAGGGGTTTTCAGCTTTTATTAAGTAGCACGCTCCTGAAAAGCGGCAACATGGAGCACTGCACCAAGAACTGACACTGACGATGACAAAAATGCGGGTCCGGTTTTTTCAGTTCTTGGACCAGATTGCTCCCAAGCAGCCTGCAAAGGCTGGGAGAGCTGAAGGACCATGACCAGCCCCGCACTCCAAGCACTCACACAATGCTGCAAGTCAAAAAACACCATCCAGCCTCATGCGAATTGGCAGTTCCACAGGCAACCTGCGATTTCTCACATTCCTTCCCAGAAATTAAATTCTGCCTCAACAATTTGCTCCACTAATCTGTAAAATAGTAAAATTATCCCTTGTGACTGTAACCCACACTTACCCATTGAGGCAAAGGATATCTGAAGTCACCAGAGCCCTCACCTCAAAAATCACAGCTGGGAAACAGAAAAGGCACAAGGATACAAATGACAACATTCACAGATGAAGAAAGAAATGCCATGTTCTGAAAGAAGCCCAGTTGACACTTCTAGCCTCAAACCATGGCATTGCTAAAAGTGAAGCTACAAGTGATGGCCCTCAGTGATAAATGAGAAGAATTCAGAAAATAATATCTAGGATTTTGTGTTTATAGAAGCCTCAACAGTCCTCTGCATAAATCTATGCCTGCAGAAGGACACATGGCTGCTAAAGCATAGCAGCAACACACTCTATTTGCAGCACATTCACTCACTTTCTACACAGTTCTTGTTGGGCTTGAAGGCATCACTGCCTACCTCACCCTAGTTTCTCCAGTTTGCATGTAGTCCCCTCCTAGTTTAATTTCCTTAAGCCTGGCCTTTAGCAGCTGCCAATACTTGTCTGCTGAGAGCATGAACGCTCTAACAGGATGGCTCTGCTAAGAAGGGCAGAATTTCCTGAAGGTTTGATTGAATTAATTTTGATGTTTAGCTTCTGTCTTGAAGAACGCTATTTGGAATTGAGACTGATGCTCCTTTTAACAAGCATGTCCTAAAGATGACAGCACATGCATTTGTAAAGTTATGCGGACTTTTCTAAAACAATGGTGATCTATATTATTATACAAAACTATTTAGGTGCCAAAAGGCACAAGCGAATAATTCTCTTGACAAGCATTCAAACTCTGCATCCAACTCAAGCAAATTAAAGACGAATAACAGCTGAACTGTGCTGCCAAAAATGCAAATGATAATCCCTGCATATCTTGCTCCACCTTAAATTATCAAAGGTTTATGATACATGCTTATTTTTGAGATCTTGTTTTCAGGCGCTGAAGTTTTCTTCCTGTATTTAGCTGCTCACTGGTAACCTCTGGAATATCTTCGCTAGAATGTAAGGTCATTCTGGATACTAGGTGGATTTGTGTAAGTACTCTGCACTTTTATATCTTGACATTTAAACAGTTTTCCAGCATGTGCTTTATTTCAGAAAGCCTTTCATATGCTGAACCACACTGTGACATCTTGTGCATACATTATGTTGTGTAAAATACAATGACTATGATAATGAAATATTTCAGACTGTTCACTTTACTTACTTTTCACATAGACATTAAATGTTACAGAGGAGCTGGCATCAGAATTGGACACAAAAAATGTGTAAATGCCTCCTTCTGTTCCTTTTAATCGGGTAAGGTGAAGTTCACTTGTATAACTGTAAAGAAAAAAACTAAGCATTACTGATGCAGTGAACAGGCAATGGCCACACAGAAGCTGAGAAGTGAATCACTAGCACCCTGTCTTCTGCAGCCACTTTCCATGCAGACACTCTTACCTTGCATTACAACGGCTCTTGCGCTACAGTGTCCAGAAATTCTGTCATGTCTGACACACAGATTTGTACCTGGGTGACAGCTGAGCATCAGGCTCAGATCTCATGCACTCACCACGGCCTCCTTCTTTTCTTGCTGAGGGGGCAACCTAGGTACACAACCCAGGCCATAGGTTGTAGGTGTTTCACTGGATTTTTGGAGGACCATGGCTCAGAAGACTACAGTGCCCAGCAGAATTAAAAGCATAAGCTTTTGTCTAGAGCACTGGGTTCTGCTCAATGCTATTCCAAGTCAAGGTTAGCAGACTTTGCACCAGTTACTGTGGTAAGCCATGCATACTACAACATCTTTTATAATCACAATTTTCTCACCATCTCCACTTTCTTCTTTCCAGAGCAGACTCTAGGTTCCTGTTACAAAGCGAAATCTATACAACTTACAGTCACTCATATTACCTGTTACTGCCCACAGTCTTGAACTTGACGTAATGGTCCGATGAATTCTGTAATGTTTCATTCATGTACATCCAGAGTTCTTCCTTCGGTTTTGGATATGCCTCGTATTCAACTGTTAAATTTCCATTTTGTCCTGCATTTATATCTATTGTGGTATTCATTGTTGCAAACAAACGGACAAATCCTTTAACTGATGGCCATAAGAAGAGAAGAAAAACATTTTTAGGGCCATTTAGAGGATTGTCAGTACACTAACCACACTTAGACTACTTCAAGATCAGAGATCAAGCATCCAGATAACTGTGAAAGAGGAAACCTTATCTACAAAGCAGAACTTGAACCCTCACCTGTCAAAACCAAGGCCACCAGCTTTATATAGCAACGTGACACAGGACTTAAAGCAGTCTTGAGTGCCTTAACAGAAATAGTTCCATCTCATGGTGACAAATACCCCTTTTTTGCTTTTGGAAAAAGGCAAGCACGTTTGACTACTCAAGTATTCATGAACTCAGTATTCATAAACTCAAGTATTCAAAAACTCAGAGTTGCTGACTCTGATATGAAAGAAACACTAAGAAAACAAGATAAATTGATCATTTATGACAATATACTAGAGTATTTGAGGTTTCTTTGTCAATTGTAATTAAGAATGACATCACGAATAAATCTATTAAAAACTGTAATTAGACAAAAATGTGCTAAGTCCACAGGCGTGGATATGAACTGTCTTAAACTAAAGCATTTCTGTTCATCTACTGTTGGGTCTTAATCTTTTATTTGGCAAATACCATTTATCATTATGCAGTTCTGTTTCATAATATCATGTGAAGCAGCATCCTTACTGCAGTGTTTTTAATTTCATTAATAAACTTATCAGCTTCAGGATTATTCACTTTGAAAAGACACATTTTTCAGTCCCATTACACAAACTCATACAGGAATTATCAGTTTGACAGGCAGACTGCAATTACAAGAAAACACATTTACTGAGAGAGCTTGAATTTAAATCAAAAGTCAATCTCAGATCGCTGCTTCTTCCCACTTTCTAGTAATCAAACTGCTGTGGCCAGCTGGGCACCTGAGCTCAGGAAAATCACAGCCAGTGGGGCTTGGTGAAAGCATATGGAGCTGCCAGAGCGCTTGACAGATGCTTTGGAGAAGAAAGGATGAATTAAACTCACAACAGGCAGGTATGCTCTAAAATGCTCCCCATCATTAGGAAAAAGATTTCTATCTGGAAACTGAAGATTTTTAGTTCATTCAGTTTTCTTCTATTTTCTGTATAAACCTAGATTCTAGATTTGACCCAAGAGTCTGCTAATGAAGTTTTATAATTGTGCTGTAAGTCCCTGAAACAGGGTTCTGGAAACTGTTTACAGTTAGGTAAATTAACTGTTAAAAAAAAGTAATTAGGAAATTTACCAAAAATACTCATTATTTCCTGTAAACCTTTTGGCAAATGTTAAAGCCACAGGGATTTAGGATCTCTCCAGTCCATGCCATACACTTCCCAGGACCCTGGGAGCTGGCACAGTTCAGATAAATATACTCAGTTTGACAATGAATGGTGAAAAACATCCAGAAGGTAGAGTTTATTTTAAGTCAAATTTTAGACAGTGGGAGAGAAAAGTACCTTGAAGAAGAAAGATTCCAGCTTTTCTCTGGCATTTTTTATGAAATACAAACTCTGCATTTTACTAAATACAAGCTTGTTACTTTATTTTTTACTTTTTATAATGCTGTGCTTTATTTTAGTCCCCAGACCTTAAGTCAACCCTTTTCAAAGCCACATTTGCACATGCAGTCATAGTCCTAATAATGTCTGTAGTTAAGAACTTCCCTCCTCTTATAATAAAAGCTTTCATATTGTTCACTTTGGGGAAAAGATTCTGTTTCATACTTCACACTGGTTTTCTCTGTTACATACGAATTTTGTCTCTCCTGTGAAAAAATGAGCAAACATCCTCAACATTGAGCTCTACCCCCTCAAATGGCAGATCAAGGTTAAGGGCACTCAAACCGCTGCTGCTCTGACATGGACAGGTCAAACACTTGTGTTTTCTCTAATTTAATAGGGAAAGCAAACCAAGCAACGAGTATCTGTCCAACCAAAAAGTAGATTTGAAAAGGAAAAAGGATCCAAGACTTCCCTCAGTTACTACACCCTTGAATGGTAAGGAACTGAAACAGTTGTGGCCAACTATGCAGACTTCTTCAGAATGATCTTATTAACTACACCAACATGCTCTTAATTGTCCTTAACTTATCAAATCAGCATGTTTTATCAGCTTTAAAATCCAAAAGGCACTGTATGTCACCCAAGCTAATATACAGCAGACTCTAACCGAGCTTGTTATTAAACAAGACGAGAGAGGGAGTTTGCTCAGTGCTAAAGAACATGATCCAAAACCTGTGGAAATGATGGATAGTGGGTATACAACAGGGGTGAGCACTGGAACAATTTCATACTATCTACACACACTACAATGCTCCTCACAGCATTATTTTGAATATAAGTACATATAAAGCTTTTACATAAAAAACAGTGACACACTGATGTCAGCGAAATTTCCTGTGCTTGGAAGGTAGGTATTAAAGATACGCTTTGTGCTTGTGCTGCCAGACTACTTAAGTGCAGGGATAGCACCAGGCAAAGGTAAATGACTTGCTTCATTAAGACTGAATTCAATTTAAAATTAAAACACGAAGGATGAGACAAACCAGCGAAACACGGCTGAGTGGTTGTTCTAATATCATATTCTAATAACATACAAAGGGGTTTGGAAACTAAAGCAGTGATCCACACCACATCCATTCCTAAGCCATCCCATATGGTACCAGTTGGCAATAACCTTTTAACAAAGCAACTTTACTCATTGAGATTTGGGGGAAAGGAGAGAGATGGAAGTGATGGCTCCCCAGTGTTCTCACTCTTCACCTCCTGCTCTTAGAAATGTTAAGATTTCCACAAGAACTATTTACCTAGTGCTTTCAAGGTTACTGTGGCATTGGTTTTTCCGAACGGGTTTTCTGCTTGGCATGTGAATTCTCCAGAATCATTAACTCCCACTGAACGGATGTTCAATGTTAATTTCCTTTCGTATCCATAATCACCCAAATTTCTGCTTTTGCTTGTAACAATCTGTCAGTAAAAAACAATTAACATCTAAAACACTGTGTATGCAGCATCTTTCCTAGATAAATTAAAAATAGAAGTAATTATAACTTTGCTATATTAATATTCATAACTTTAAACCAGAATAATAAGCCAGCACGGCAAACCTGTCACTAGAATCTCTCCATGCAAAACAAGTGTGTGATCAGCTGTCTTTGGGAGATAATGTCCTCTCCTAAGTCCTGTTCCTTCCCTTTATTTATTTTTTTCCTCCTCAAGCTCCAGTGCAAGGCAAGAATGTGTGTGTGTGTGCATGTGTGTGTGCGTAGAGAAGGGTGTTATGCCTAAATCAGACCCAGCTCACTATGCCTACTAATTTCTAATGCTGATGATGGTGAGGAACTGACATGTTTTATTTGCACTAACAATGACTCCAGCTGTGGGGCTTGATGCAAAATGGTCACTGGCTCTTGACTTTCCTAATGCTCAAAAGCTGCGGCTCTTGTAAAAAGTCACTGCAATTCTGAAGTGAGGTTCACCATTCAAGTCATGCCTAAAAATCACTGAAGTGTCTAATGGTTGCTTCCCAGTGAATGACAAGAGAGAACTTAAGGTGCTGGAGCTTCATTATAAACTGTGTTGCCCTACGGCATGAGGCCGAGCATCTCCCGATCACAGACATACTGCAGAGAGACCTGCAAGCAGCAGGTTTTCCTCTTGTACCTGCTCTGAGTCTTGGTCCATAGCAATCTAGATTTCTTAACCTTAAAGGCAAGTGGAAACTTCATTCTCTTTTCAAAGCATTAAGTATATCATGACTCTATGACTACATATGGATAGAAAGAAATGCCTTGATGTCTTGACTTTAGTTTGTGTGAGAATGTTTAATGTGGTTGGAAAGACTGATACTTTTACATTGATTAATCCAAATGCAGACTTGGACTTGTCATGATTTTCTAATAAGATTATCTCAATTCTTGAGGTTCCAAGAGCTTCTAGATAAATTTAATCTTCTCAACACAATTTTGATTCCTGCTGAGCTATAATAATCACAAATGAAGTTTGTTTTGTATGGATGTGTTTGCTTATAACAAATCTCCTAATTTTGAGAAGTGGTGATAACTTCAGTCATATGAGGAAGAAGTGGTTTGCATTTTTTCCACCTACCTATTCAGGAGAAAACATAGTTCTGCATCTATTTAAACATGAATTTAATGTATTCTGGTTTAGTACAAAATTTAATTTGAAAGTCAGTATTTAAAAGACAGCATCACCCACTATTTACCAGAAAGGACAGAAAGGTCAAACTTATTTGGGCAAAAATATTTTCCTCATGGCTCTTAAAAAGTGAAAAGTGAGAAAGCATAAAACCGTAAGGGAAGGACACAGTTTCATCATACCATAACAAAGAAAAGGGAGGGAAGTAAGAGAACAAATTAAGTCCTCAGATGAAGGACTTTCAGTTGACCTTGGCAAAGAACCAAAAGCCCCATCTGCATGTCCCATGCCACCTTCATTTAGACCTCCCCAACCTCCGGAGCTGCGAGGTGGGATTTCTGGCACAGCAAGCACTTAACGAGAGCAGCTCTGCCAGAGGCAGTGGATTAGCTAAGCATGGCATACTCAGCCCCAGGGAACATGCCTCCTGTTCGCTATCTGCTGAGGAGATGTGATTTATCCAAACATCACAGCATCACAGAAGTCTTTTCTTCCATACACACATAGACACGTGGACTGTGAATTACATATTCTGGTCACTACCATTAGCAGGAAAAGACCAGCCAATTAGCATGGGATCATATATGGCAGGAGTTACTAACAGGTCTTCACAAGGGCTTTTAATTAATAGAAATTTCAGGGTATACCCAGGAGACCAAGAAGCATCCTTAGAAACAGCCCAGTGCCTGCTGCTCATTTCAAAGGCAGAGTTGGCAGCACACTGGCGGACCAGGGGATGGAGTCTCTCTGTCCCTCATCTGCAGAATAGCTATGCTGCCAGTAATGAACTCTCCTGGAACACTTAGTCTGCCAATAATTCAATTGGTGATACCAGGCAGTAACTTCATCTGTCACTACAGAGACAAGTCAGTTCACTGGTTCATTTTTCTGAACTTCCCCAGTTAGCGAGGCACACCATGTAATTTAAATGAATTAATCATTCCTGCAAATGCTTACTACTATTCCTGTCACACACAGTCCCATGCTAATTAGCAGGTATTTTACTGTTAATGATAACAACTAGAATATGTAATTTGCAGTCCATGTGTTGATATTTGCAGCTCCCATTGATTGCAATGTGATGTGTAGGCACTCCATGCTTCCGTATTTAGGCAGCCCAATAGAGGTCACCTAAACTTTACATTGAAGAGCCTAACTTCAATTTCTGCTTGGGGAGAAAAGCCCACGCAGATGCTTTTCCTCCCAGCCATCTGCACGGGAACAGGACAGTTGTTGCTGGCCCTTCATCAGTCTGTGGGATGTGGGACCTTTGGAAATGCAACAAATTCAAACTGATACAGCATCAGGTATCCAAGACAGGTATGTGAATATCTACAGAGAGTTTGCATACTGTGCTGAGGCATATATGATACAATTAAAGGAACTCACCGCGCTTCTGTGAAAAATCCAGCTAGCCTGTACACTGCTGTCCACATCCGTGATTATGCATGTAACTTCAAATTCTTCTCCTTCTTTGAGAAGCTCATGGCTTTTGGATAAGGTAATGACAGGAAGAGTTTTGTGAACTGGAAAACAATTTAGAAGTGTACTTTTCATTATCTTCAGAGGTTCCAAGGGGGGGACAAGAAAAAACAGTCATTAACTTTCCAATAAAATTTCAGGCCTCCAAGAAGCATCCAAATTTATTTAACGTATTACACAGTTGTTCCCTTACAACAAGTACATTTCTGCTTCAGTCCCCCTTCAAATTACATTTAAAGTTAGATAATACGCAAGAACATAGCAACTTGCAGGAAGAAATTCGAATGATGTTGAACCATCAAAAAGATGACAGTGATTAAAATGCTGCACTCTGAAAAAATGCTGCAGAACTGAAAAAATGGTAAGGATTAGCCACTGAAGAACCACAGGCTAGCATGAACTGCAACTTTGCATTAGAAAATACCACTGACACAAAGTACTGTCTGATAGGTCCCTGAAAGCCCCTGATGGACAGCCTAGGAAGGCCAGCACAGCTCAAAGACTACAGCACACCCACCTCTGAAAGCACCACAACCTCTGCTCATGGTGATGGTTCAAGGTGGCTGGAGCCAAGACTGTGGACAAGTTTGTCACCTAACAGTAGGTGACAGGGGCTAGCTGTACCCCTGTTCTGCTACAGGGTCTCTTTTGTCAACAGTTAAGTGTATCTGAGGACTATGTGTCTCCTACCTCCACAAAGCTCTTCAGCTTCTCCTGTGTTCCCTCTGCAATTTGTTTTTTCTGTTTCCTTCAACTTTTTCTCATTTATGAGACTCCAGTGAACTTCCCACTAGGGCTTTTATGCAGGAAGACTCACTCTCAAACTGTGAATGGAACTTATACCAGATAAGGTCTTCCAGACTCTTTCCTGCTTCTGACACAGGCTTTATAGTTGTCTTAGGTAAATCATACGAAACTTAGGAAAACGCCACGCTTTTCAGCCATTCATACTTTAACAATAATGTTTTCCTCATGTTGCTGTAAGCAGCTACAGAAGAGAACAAAGAAACATGTTTGCTCTCTTCAGATATAAAGGCTGACATGAAAATCTCCCCCGGCATTCAGCAGTACCCAAGAGACAGGAGGAAGCCAGTGCAGAAGGCATGCTGTGTTCTCACCCACCAGAAACATCTATGAACAGCAAAAAAAAAGACATTAAGTCTATAAAGCCCCTCATTGTTTTGAGAAAGGCTGGACATAAATGCTCCCTGTGCTATTGTAGCAGGGCTGGTGTATGTCAGTATGTGTGCACAGCTCTCTGTTTCATGGATGCCTCTTCTGCCTTTCTGTGCCAGAAGCCTGGGGGTTTGAGTGCCGGTTATGATTACAAAAACATTGCTCACCAAAGGGTCTCCAATGCATTTAAATCCTCACCCAAGGAGAAAGTGGGAGTTTTACCTGGTGAACTCAATGAGGACTGAACACTACAGCACAGTAATTACCACACTGAGGATGGCAATGCTGCTTTGCTGCTGATGGCCTTCAGCAGATGCTTCCACTTACTTCATGCTTCCCCACAAACAGAGAACATAGGCAAATTGCCCAGGTCACTGGCCACCAACAGCCCACCACTAGTGGGTGGCTGGCAATGGATGCTAGGTCAGTACTTCCCATCTGAAGTCACTGCTGCATTGAGCAGGTACAGATTTTAGCCCATAAAAAAGTGAAATATTCCATAGTACAACTTGCACTTTCCTATTTCAGAGAAACATCAACTGCTTTCTTTCTTTGGCCATCACTGGAAAAAAAAAACCAAGTTGAAAGAAAACATTGTTACAGAACAAACAAGAGAGACGGCAAGAACAGACTTGATTTCCGTCGTCAAAGGAGAATGCCAGAGATGGCTGTACTGATCCAACTTTTGTTCTTTTCTCATTAATTGAAATCTAGTATTCATTAAAATTCACTGCATCAGAGCTCCCAAATCACCAGGAAAAAGACTTCAATTTGCCACAGCAAACTCCACACTTGAGATGACCCCCACTGCACATCCCCTGCCCCACCACTGAAGAGCATGGCAGCACCAAGCTGACCACATAGACCTGAGCTGGTCACACAGCCTCCACCATGGAGCAAACACCAGTGAGTGTTTCATCACACAATAGGGCAGCTCCTCCTTCACCAGCAT
>WYDI02027160.1:0-16200 GCA_009867235.2 Psittacus erithacus | reverse complement strand
GGGTATTTATACAGTGGGTTAACGACACACGGGGTAACCGTAGGCCTCAAACTGCCCGGACAAAACCAGCCTGTAACGCCCTGCACAGCCGGGTGCTGGGCTTCTCCCTCCCAGCCCACTTAACCAGCCAACCCTACAGCACAAGTGTGTGTGAAGGTCAGAGGTAGGGCATTAGAACCATGTTTGCAGAGGAAAGGGAAACACTGGAGGTGCGGATCATGGATTAAGGTCAAACTGACCCACTAAATGAGTGTGGATCTGTCAAACCACCCACATCACTTTGATGATGTGATGTGCTCTTTGCACATCACTTGTGCAAATGCTGACAGGCGCCGCAGCAACAAACTCTCCCCCTTCTGAAGGCTGGCTCTTTAGTTCTACAAATAACCATCACCTGTTCCCCTCCTATTCAGAGCATAGTACTGCACAGTTGGACTGGATGTACAATAGCGACACCTGAGCCAGGGAAGGCGACATTTCTGAAAAACCAACACCACTTGTGTTCGAAAACACACTGTGTCTCCGTTCAGAGACTGAATTTCCCTACCCACGCAGATAACAACAGACGTTCAAGCAAAACAATTGGATAATTAGTTGGGATGAGGTTATGTACTCCAGACTTCATTCATTCATCTCACAGCTTTAGTTCTTAAGTTATATACTGGATTAAGACCAGGTCAGGTAACTGCTCCTCTTCCTGACAAATCCACCACAGAGCAGGAAGCAATGGACAGCCTGACCACCTGCAGAGTCCAATTACTTGGTTTTTGTTCTGGGTTTTGGAGGGAGCCCTTGTTCTCTCCCCATGTCCCTCAGATGAAGATTAATTTGTCAGTGCTAAACCAAACAGGCAGTCCACCAGCACCTGTTTTTTTCAGCATCACTGGGTATTTTCCACATGAGGTCCACTAATCCTCTACACAAACTCATGTGACTGAACATATAAACAAGCATCCCAGAAGTAATAATGGCTAGAGAGATCAAGAAAAACATGATTTCACATTTTTTGCAATGTCTGTGACTTTCACCTGCTCTTTCCACTAGCACTCATCCTGCACATTCAGGTTAGAAGTACAAAATTTTGCACCCCTTACTATCAGTAAGTGGTAGTATCTAGCAAGTTGTTAGAAAGCCTTTAAAGGCGGTAAACAGCAGAGCATACCTCCATCCAGAGGCACTAGAAATACATTATGTGCTGAGGAAAAGAAAGGCAAAGCACACTGGCACTCCACAACAGAAGTCACAATACCCCAGTTGAAACCACACTCAGATTTCAAGACAATCTTGCTATGGTTCCTTTTATGCAGCCTACATATTCTTAGCAAAACAATTTACAAACTGAATTGATGCCTTGTGCAAAGTATTCCCACCATGTAAAGGGTTGATTGGTTGGGGTTTTTTTGTTGCCTTCTGAAAATAATGTATCTTCAAGAAAGTATGGCAGTGCAAGGACAACAGGTTGTAAAAGCAAGGACAATCAGATGTGCTTGGTATTATGCACCTGAATATTGCCTGCCTTTAAAAAAGAACAATCAAAATGGTGCCTAGAAAGACGGGAATGACTTTGTATTTTGCTTTTGAAGGAATAATTAACAGAAACCTGAGAGTTTAACCAATAACTTGTAATCCAGTGCACTAATCCCCATAGCAGATGTCTATCTGCTATTCTTGATCTTTCCTCAGACAGCTAAAGCCTCACAACCAAGGCTGCTCCAAGCCTGAGGCATGACGGGGCTCTCCCAGGCCCACTGTTGCTCCTGAGCACTCCAGGAACATCAATCATCAGCACATAACCATAACCGTGACACTAACACTAAAAATTTGGGAATCAGTTGTGTTGGCAGGATATATGCCAGGGATCGTAAGAGATCCTCAAGTGCCAAGCCCCACAGGATATGACATCTGCTGTTTCCTCCCGGGGCTGCGTGTTCACCCCAGGCAGGATCATGACTTTACCAGTCACAAGCAGGATTGTGAACTCTCTGAGCTGCAGGATGGAGGAACCCATCATTACACCTCCACTGAAGGTTTCCAGGTGTGGGTATGGACCCTTACTCTGTTATCTGAGCCATACCAAGGCATGTCCCCTCCCTCTCCTTAACCTTGGAAAAGGAGGTGGACCTCAGTGAAGCCCACCCCACTACAGGTACCATAGAGGACAAGGGGAAGAGAGGAAACCCATCCCCTGCCACTGTGGCTCCTGCAGGCTAGTGGAGGCAATGATCCCACTGCTGGTCACACGCTGTGGATCCCATTGCCAGCCAACGCTCCCCATACGCTGCACAGCCAGAAGACCACACTGGGATTTTGATGATCCTCTAGAGTTGACCTCTAGGGCAACTAGCAGACAGTTACATGCTAACAAAATATGTTGATAATGCCAAATATTTTATAATTAAAAATATTTAAAAAACCCAAACAAGCAAATTAGCAACAACAACAAAAAAAATCCAAACATTTGCAAAGTTCAGAGTTGGACAGCCCAAGATGCATTTTGGATGTTCAAAATTTGTGTCCCACAGCTGAAAAGAGTCACTTCCACTACCCTAGCTTCTCCCTGTAAGATAACAAATCTGAGTTAAAAACTCTAATGCTGGGATCACTTGTGAACAAGGCTGGGTAACTGAAAAAAAAAGAAGCAGAATGTATGACTGTATTACAAGCAGCTTCCTAAGCCCTAAAAATGAAGGGAGATGGAGGAAAGAGGGGGAGTACAGCAGTTGTGACTTCTGCATGCAGCAGGAACATCTGGAAAACCAGGCTGGAGGAATTAGAAAACTAAATAGCTCTAGATAATACTGATAGGAAATGCAGGTCAAATTGCAGGGATATGATTAAGGACAGCAGCATGTTCCTGTAACAATCAAGGGATGTACAAACAAAAAAAGCGTTGGCTAAGGAGTGCACTGTCCTGGGAAAAAAATACAGTTCATGCTGGACCTTTTCAGCCTCAGCCACAATACTGCTGTAGCACGGAAAAGCACATCAGGTGCAAATCCACATCATGCTCACAAGCAACTGGAAACCATCTCCAGCTGCCAAGCAAACAAAGGATGTGGGGCTGCCATGGAATAAGATGAAGAGTCAAGCTCTGTGGATTTTATTCCCAGCTCTGCCACAGATTTCCTGCACAACCTTAGGCCAACAGGTTAGTCCCTCTGTGGTCACTTCCTCTTTCAACTCTTATCTAAACATTAAAAGGAACAAGAAGTTTGTGGCAGCTCTGAAACACAACAGATTGCTTTCAGAGAAAAACAAAACAAAACACAAACCCCCTGTGCCTTATCCCACACCCTTCTACATTAAATTTATATCAAACATGGCTCAGGACAGAGGCACAGCACAGCTTCACAGTACAGCCACAACCTGCTCACATCCAGCACAAGCCTTTCTGCCAAGCCCAAAGGACTGTCAGCCACCTAACAGCAGGTTCATTGCTACCCAGCAAGAGCAATCACTCTCCCTAGCTCTCCCAGGGCTGGGACACACTGTAAGGGTATGACAGGCTCTTCTCATCTTCTGCCTCATCCCATTGTGGTTGTCCATAACCTTCATAGTCATCAGCAGTCCCTGTGTAAGCTGTACAAACTGTGCAATGAAAAAACAGCGACCTGACTGTGGCCTGATCCTGACCATTATTTCTAAATCAGTTAACGTTTTTCTGTGACAAATGTACCAAGAAGCTAAACTACAATGGACAAAATGTCCACAACTTTCATATACGACTGTGGTGACTGGATACAATTAGACTGTTTTCTTTTCAGAGTCTATTCATTCTGGGCACTGGGATCATTTCAAGGGCTATCAAGCAGACTTCACTCACCACATTTTTCAGTTTCTCATCTACAGCAACATGAGAGAGCAGAAACAGGAGATATGCTTTATCAGTTAAAGTAGTGGCACTGCTATAGATGCAATGGTCTGGGGATATCAGCCAGACATTGCTTGCAGGGAGGTAATATCCTCTTTCAGCATACCCAGTGCTGCTGGAAAAATGAACATGTTTTCAGACACACAAATCTCCCGCAGGTCTGAAAGAAAAGCAGAAGCAAAACCGTCTCTTTTACACAAGTGCTGAAGTCCTAGCCAGAAGCCTGCCAGGTCTTCTTTACAGTATTAGTTGGTCTAATTGAAGGGCATTGCCCTTCCAACTCTGTCTCTTACTTGTTAAACCCGCTATGGCACTTGACATACTCTATGACAGAGATACATTTAGACCTTTTCAATTATATTTTCTTTGTCCTGACATTTCAAGGAAACATATAAAGTGTCAAACTTTCATGTTAATCACACTGAAATTACTTTCACTTACTCTCACGGATAAAATCGCCCAGATTTTTCACAGGAAAGATGCTATCATATGCTTACTTGCTTTGTTCCACTTCACTAGAAAGACACTCTCCCTTACACTAGACCAAAAGTTTTGCAATAGCAAATGTCAATTTTAAATGATTTGATGCAAAAGCTACATCAGATCCCATTTCAGCTGGGCTGCAGGGGAAAAGGCTTGCTCATACTTCACAACAGAAACTATCCATTCCAACACCCATGCTAGTGTCTTCCTCAAGAAAACAGATGAAAAAAGACCAAAGACGTGATTGTCCTTTGAAGCACCACAGACTCTTGTCACACATAAATGCCACAAATCCTTGCTGAGAGGGCTCCTTTGCCCTAACTTCATCTTGGAGACTGAAAAGTAACTTAACTGTCATTGGGCATGTATTACAGGGTTTAGACTAATTAGGCTTCCCTGCAGAACTAAGTGGTTTGTTTCTAACCTATCTAACAGAGTCAGTGCTATCTGCGGACCAACAAACTCTTTACATGTCTCTTGTGTTTCCCAAGCAGAAATGCAGAGCTCCTATGCTTGTGCTTGATCTGAAGTTTTGTATCCTCAAAGGCTGTATGTTACTAAGAGGGAAGAGGATTCATGGGGACTTTGACATTTACTCAGCTGCACGAGGGCAACCATTGTCTTCTCACCCAGCTTTCCCCTGACTTCCATAGACCCTTCACCCTGAATGGGAAAGGGGAAGGGGGAAGAGGAAGGGCACTGTGAAAGGCAAGAGGCAGAAGCTCACCAGCCCAGCACTCAAAGGAACAGCAAAGCCTACCCCATCTGCAGGCAGTGTGAAGGAGAAACCAGCATCCCACAACACAAAGAGCAAGTGTGGAGCCAGCCAGCTAATTCCCATCCATGGCAAACTCAAGAGAGGAAGTGGAAGGAGGCTGAAACAAAGGTTGTCTTTATCATCTGTGGAGGCATGAGTATGGGGAACGACAGAGGCAGCTGGACCGTGGCTGTGGCTGGGACACCCCCGTTTGCAGTGACACCCCTTGCAAAGCTTTCAGCTCCATAGTTTGGGATTGCTCCACATGGAGCTGCACCACTGAACACTCATGCCTTGCAAGGGCACACCACAGGACAAGTAAATGGCACTTGTTGCATACCCGTTGCAGGGAAAACAAGTCAGGTGTCTGAGGAGACAGCCAGCTACACCTAAAGAATGGTTATGCACCTGTCTGAACGAGATGTGGTTAATCAGAAACAGCCAGCATCAGAGGCAGGTGGTAAGAAGGCAAATCCAGCCAGCTTCCAGCCCCCGCACATCCCACTCTCCAAGAGACATTCACAGGATCTTCACGCAGGACAAGCATGAGCACCTGGGCTGATCCCCTGCCTGTGGGTGGAAGTCAGCAGATCCTCCTGCAGAGGGTCTGATCACAGCAATTAGCAATGTACCTAACCGTACTTCCTTGTTTCGGAAACAGGCATAGCAGAGCAGATTCTGCTCCTGACTTCCAAAACAAGCATGTGAGAGCTGCCTTGCAACTCTCCCTTAAGGCAGGGGGCTAGGGGAAGTAACTGCACCTTCCAGAGACAGAGACTCTCATTCCTCTTCCCCCAGACACTGTGTTTTCCCTTGCTGGGGCAAGGAAACTCCAGCCACGCAAAGCCAAGCAGCTTGCCCTTTCTGACTGGATGCCTTGCTCTGCAGCTAATAGAGGCATTTGTCAAAGGCCGACATGTAACAATATAATTCTAGTTTAGCACACACGCTAAACGGCCACAGCATGATCAAACACCATGCTTCTTTCCATGGCTGGGTATGGTACCTTTCTGAGTCCTCTTTTTCTGGGAAATCACAGCTTTGGGGCTATTTCTCTTGCTTTGGAATTTCTTTTTTGAAGGAGCATTATGTGGACTATAGCCTTCAAGACACCTTGAAACAGCATGAGATACAACCTGTTCTAGATGATTAATTCATTTTATTACAGCATGTTGGCACACTATGGTCTCTTACACCCAAACTTCCCACCACAGAAGGAATCTACAAGCAATGTGCTAATGAACAAAACCAAACCCAATGCATGACTGACCTATCAGGGTTTTTTTAAACTTAGAATGGTCTAAGCTTAAAACAACTGCTTGCTAACTCTTCTTTTTAAAGAAGAAAATACAGAGGACAGATAAATACATATGTGCATACACACACACAAATAGGATTTGCATAAAGATTGAAACTGTTTGCCACACTTGTCAGCACTGAGATTTATACACTTACACTGATCCTTACTCCTACTGAATTATTGCCTTCTTCCCTCTAATTTCCAAAATTACTTATTAACCAGCTGTTTCCACAGTTAGTTTTATCAGCTCTTAGACACATAAATAAACAAATTATAAAGTAAGTATGGAGAATGATTAGCAGGAATGAAAAAGCACATTAATGCATACTGTATTCAAATTCAGCTGTCATGCATCCAGTCTATTACTTTAATGGCTTTTTCTTCTCACTTCTCTCTGCTGACATTTACATTAAAGGTGCAGTATCTTTCAACTTCCCTTTTGAACGAATGTTCCTTGTAATGAGCAACATGGGCTTGAAAGTGTGTTTTCTGAAATGCAGTGAAAAGGTAGTTTTAATGAAGAGAAATGAGAAAACTGGAGAACAGTGAATCGTTTTGCAATCTCAATTAATGCCTGTTTGGAAAAGGCTCAACTGAGAAAGGAGATGTAAGACTTTTGGCAATGGAACTCTAATTATTTCAAGTCTTGGCAGTAATTTTATCAAATAGTAGCAATTTCATTAAAAGGTGCACTGGTAATCATCCACGTAAGGTCTCCAGAGGGGAAAATATACCGATAATTGCATAATTATGTTATCATTGCTCTTATGATGGACCACATTAAATACCACAAAGAGAAGAGCTGTTTTTACTTTCTTCAGATATTTAGTTCAGTATTTTTTCCTAGAAGATTAGAGCAATAAACAAGATTTTCAGATTAATAAACACGTTCACCGAATTTTGCAGAAAAGGCACAGCTATCTTTTATGTCCGTATCACTTTGTATTCGCTTTCCCTTCACTGGAAGAACTGACAGATTCTTGAGAAAAATGCTGGGTTTAGTAAAAAGATAGCTAAAGCATTTCTATAGCTCTGTTACTGAAATACAACTCACTGCATCACGTCATGCATCCACATGGCACACGGATCCATTTAAAAAGCAGGTTTTGGAGTATTTCCATATTTGTCCATATAATTAACTGAATAACTTCAGTGATTTTCAGTAAACCTGCAGTAAGTTAGATTTCCCTTGTCTAACTAGCTCACAAACTTTCCTACAAAGATGTTGGTAAAAAATTAGTGTAAAAGCCTGGCTTTAGAGACAATACCAAATCTAATAAACACATTTTTAATGGGGGTGGGGGGCAGTATATACCTATCTTTGCACATGTCCTCTGAAACTGTGACTAGGACACCTTCTGGAGAATTCATGGGCATGTTCTTCAGAACCTCCTTGGGTGAACAAATCTCACCTTAGGTAATCACACTAACACCTAGCAAGAGCTGACACTGATGTTGTCTTGTAAGTGCCTTAAATACAGAGATTTTGATCTATTTTTGAGAATCCAGTTTCATTTCCTCAGTCTTCTCACAAGGAGATAAGTAATTCAGCCACTGTACTTAATCTCCAATATTAGCAGGTCACACTTGTATATTTTGTTTGAAAATTGTAGTTTATTTTTTATTAATAAATGCTGTCACAAATTGCATATACATGGCATATATATAGGTAGCTGCTTATTGAAAAAGTGGTCCTCATTCCTATCCCTGAAGAGATACACAAGAAGGCATGGTGCTGTGAGCACAGCCTGCGTACCTGCCTAAGCAGGGAATGCCATTTCAGCATCCCTTCTGATGGTATCTATGTATGGAGACCAGACATAGAGGGTTCTCTTCTGCTCCTTTCATTTGACCTCTTTTATTGTGCTGCATAACTCAAATCCTAGGTATGATGATAATTAGCATTATTGCAGAGTCAGCAATTTTATGTATAATACCTGGAAGTCAGACATGCTATGAAATAGGAAACTTCAACAGCTTGTGTTACAATGAACACTACTGGGAGGAAGCTTTTATTTGGTTGAAGATCACACAATTTCTTTTCAAAGTTAAAAAGTTATGCTCATTCACGCATAGAAAGGACTTCCATGACATAAAATAGCAAATAAAGAAGCAGCAAAAGTAAAGAAAAGAATGAGTCAGTCACTGAGCTGCAGAAAATGAATGCCTCAGTATCAGGTCCTGGTGCAGAAGAGCATCTAAGGCATAAGAACAGAACCACTTCAGGTAAAAATGCCCTATTAAACTGCATATTTAATATTACATTAAAAGTACTAATGTTAGCATTTTTATATTGCACATTTTATGTTTAAAGTGAAAATATTCAACAGTGATAATGAAAATACAATTATGTAAATGTAAACTTACAACTCCTTTAATCACTAAAAAAATTAAAGGCAAAAAAAGTTATTCAAGCCATACATTTGCTGCCAACATTTTAAAGATAACCAAACTACTGAATTCATGGAAGTCAGTCGCTGAGCACCTCTAGGCAGGTTGTGCTGCAGCAATAAACCAGCCTTTGGTATCTGGCATTTCCTAGCAGGTGCAGAGAAAACTATTTCTTTATTTCAGTTCATTCAGTACAACTCAATTAAGCAACCAGTCCATTCAAAGAGGAGCTACTGATCATGAGTTGAAAAAAAAAAACCATGAATGCTTTCTTTCCGTTGCCATTCTAAGAATAAAAAGAGGATGAGATGAACTGGTTCTAAAATTTTCAGAGCACAGTGATTAGAAACCACCAGTTTTGACTACAGATAGGCCTTTCAGTCATTAATTCTTTATTTCAACACATTTTTCAATGAGTTTTTTCTTCTGAATTGGCTGGCTTCTATGTGGTGCTATTTATTTAATGGCAGAACATTTCAGAATTCTCATTTCCTTCATTGTAATCAATGCAAATCATCAGTAAAAAAATCAGTTATCTAATACAAGAAATGTCAACACTATTTTCATACTAAACATAAACATGAAGAATCAGAATAAGTGTATATGTAACAACCTACATAATTGCTTAAATACAGGCACAGTGATTAATCAAATAGTGTTACATATTAGTGAGTGTAACACTAAATGCAAAGGCTATATATAATTAGAACTCTATCTCAATGGTAATAAAGGAGGTTAAACCTTTCTTTACAAAAATGATTAAGTACAAATGCAAAACAGTTAGAATGAGGCTTACTGTTGGCTGATTTGAATCGTGATTAAGATCAGATTTACAATGCTTTGAATCAAATTGAAGCACATAGTACATGGGGAGGTAACTATTTTGTTAAACCTGGAAGACATTTCTTATCTGGATTCAGCCATCAATTTTACACCTCCTATCTGGAGGAAATATAAATGAGCTGGAGAGGACTGAGAACAAGAGGAGGAGGAGTTACAAAAGATACACCAAAGAAAAGGCTGAAAAAGGTTAATCACAGGAAATTCAAAGACGTTATATTAATTGTGAATGCATAAAATGGCATTATAAAGAAGATGATAATCAGCAGTTCACCATACCCACCAGAGCAGGGAAAAAAATAAAAGGATGGAATTAAGCAACCAGCAAAGGAGGTTAGGATAAGTATCAGGAGAAGCTTTTGACCTTTAACAACTAATTTTGTCCTTAAAAAATGGGTGGTAGACTCTGCACCACAAGTCTGCCTTAGAGCAGATTACAGTAGTTAGTCTGACCCAGGGCGATTGGAGGGGACAGACCAGATGAGCTCTGCAAGTCTACTCCAGCCTTACTCTTACAGTTCTGTGGGGTGTTCCCAAGACTTGCTGTGTCTCTCAGAAACCCAGCTGCGGGAGGCAGGTGAATGTGTGAGAAAGTCAGATTGCATTTAACAAAGAGTGAAGTTTCCAGAGCTGAGAGCTTCAGACAAAACCTTCAACACATGATGTCAGTGCAGCCATTAACTCCTGAACAAAAAACAGATTAAGAGAGCCAAGTGCAAGTTTTTAATCTCCTGATACCATTCAGCAAGAACCTAGTTACTTCTGAATGGCCTAGGTATGTGAATACCCAAAATACTTCTATTAAACAGCTCACTGGGACTTTTCTCCCCCCTGAAACATGAAGGCTCTGAATGACAGGTTATAACCAGCAACTTTTACTTCTTTTTCCTGTGCAGCTTTTGCACAAAGCCTTTCTTTAAAAGACATCCACTCCATGTTATGAGGAGTATTACTCCATGTTCACCCACCATGAGCAGAGGAGCACTACCCAGCTTAAAGGACAATTCCTGATGGGAAAAGAAAGGAGATGCAGGACTAACCTAGCATTTGCCACATTTCCAAAGAACCTGTAAGAGATATATCTCTCCGATTTACGTATTTCCCTGCCACAGTTTTCATCTCTTCTTAACTTAAATCAGCCCGTGCATCCTCCCTCTTTATCACTTATTTACAACCATCAGTGCCTAGTTGACCAGAGAATTCCTCCCTGTATCAGGCATTCAATGATTATGTTACACGATTATGGACTCAGCTGTCAAGATGACATTTAAAATCATAGATATTTGATGCTGTCAGCCCTCCAGTAACAAACCCCCCTGTAGCTGATAATGTTACTAAATGATGCTTCATTTTAGTTACAATTTCCAGGAAGGATCCATATAGAGCAGCCCGGGAGTTGCATAGCATGCTAGCAACATTAGAAACTTTTCTGTTATTTACACGCCTGATCACTGTTATAGATAATAAAGAGCCTTACGTGCTGTGCAAAAAAAAATCTGTTGCCACATGAAAAAGATCATTAAAAATCCATTCAAAGATACATCTGAAAACCTATGTTTTCAGAATAAATCAGTATCCCCAAGAGTAAATCCATTGAGAGATTAACATTTACTGTGCTTTCTAATTGGTATACCCTAGAAAACAGGAGTCACATTCTCCCTTCAAACACAGATGTTTACACTCCTATTATGCTTTTATCACTAACAGCAGCAATCTTGGCCAGTGGACAAACAATACTCTTCAGTTGTCATTAGGTTTGGCAACCATCCAAGGAGACTGCTCACATGCCTAAAACTATGTTCACTTATGACTGTTTGCAGGCTTTACTGTCAAAGACAATTTCGGAAAAAAAGCCTTTTAGTTTCCTAAAAGTCACTGAAAAAGCCACGCATGGTACTTCTGCCGTAAAATAATACAGAAGAGTAATAATGATTTTAAAGTTCCTTTCATGCCAAGTCCTAGCAATCTGTATGTGCATTCTCTTCAGGGTTGTGGATTTTTTTTTTTAATAAATGTCCAAAAAGATGTAACACACTGGATTCTGGATCACCACTTTCATTAGATGACTTCAGCATTAGCACTCACTCATCTTTCGCCTAAGGTTACAATGAACGCCTTAAGCACTATTAAGGCTGAAGAGCCTCAACCATGGCAGATGTGTTTCCAAAGGACAGAAACAACCGCAAGCTCTTTCTTGCGCAGAATATTCAGAAGACATTCAGAAATTTAAAAATGACAAAGTTTTACACTTAAAGTGAGAGGGTACTTACAGTAAATGCAATGCATTAGGATATTAGACCTCATTTCCTCTAGCCATTCTCTGAACAGCTGAAAGAGACTTAAGGAAATGAGTCAAAATCCTGGAAGATGTTTGTACTAGATGAAAAAGAAAACAACATCTGTAAAATCATGTGTCACATGCATAGAGCAAGACAATGTGCAAAGCTTGATCTCTGCAACAACATTCATCTTCATGGGCAGACAGAAAAAGCTGAAAAGTGGCTTAACCTTGAGCAATTACTGCCTCTGTTCTACAAGACTGATATGAGATTAGATTGGTTGTCATATATTGTAGTACACATTTATGTTGTTGAAACTCTGATGCTGTGTGGTTCCTCCTTCATCCAGAATTTGCTATTCCTTACCTTTCAATTACACCAGAGTGTTTACTGGAAGTTCAGGCTAGAAAGCAGCTTTCCTTCAAACTACAAATGTGAAGTATTTGGTATTTAATTTGACAGCTCTATACATGCCTTAAAAATCTTTCCAACAGCTTGCACAAACAACAAATTATAGTTTAGACTACCCAAAGAATATAGAGGTATCACTAGAGTCTCGCACAACAGACCAGAGAGAAAGAACAAGTTTCACAAGGAACTCCTACCAACTGGAACATGATTCAGAAGTTCCTCTTAAGACCCGTTCTAGCTCATGCTTACATGTGCTAAAGACATATCCTTTCTGATTCCACCTGTGTCCTGATGCAACATGTCCCTTCTGGAGGTGACTCAGGATCCTCTGATGAATTCAGGCACTTGGCAAAGAAGCAGTACTATTTGGACAATCAATGACAGGTTTCAGGGAGGGCTGAAGCAAGGTGAAAAGCCCACAGGGAGCCCGTATAACCCAACAATACTACAGCTGCAGTCATCTGTTGACGAGAGGCTTTCTCTTGCAAAATGAGCACATGGAAATGCCTCCACAGTCTCTGTGAATAGTACTTAAACAGGATGCAAATGGGAGTCTCACTTCTTGCCAAATGTATCACATTCCTTATTATAAAGCCTGAAGAAAAAAACACTTACACACTTGCTGGGAGAGGGTTCCCAGTTGTAAAGGAAGGAGAAAGAGTCAAGCATTGAGCAATCTTTTGACACTTCCATTCTGCCCCTGGCAGTGGCCTTGGGCTATGTTTCTGCACAGGAGAATCTGTCCAGACATGAGGGAGGGAGGAGAGAGCAGAGATGGAAACAGAGGAGTAGGGAGGGCATAATACTCAGATGGTTTGAGGGGGTCAAGGCATCAACTGAGTGCCAGCAATCAGAATCCCTATCGTTCAGTCTTCCTCCTTCAAGCCTCCTCCCTTGTGGCTGACAGGTAGAAGGAAGCATCATGAAAACAGACATTCTTCCCCCTGGGCACAGGGAGAGACCCCTGTTACTCTGCAGCTGATTGGAAAAAAAAAAGAAGGCTGTACTGATGGATGCTGAAAGGAACCATGTCCAGTCTTCCATGACCATAGAATGGAAATGCCACAGATGCCCTGGCAGAGTACTGGGGGTGAGAGGCAGGGCAAGCCTTTGGGGAGGACAGCAGAGGTACAAAGTAAAGATTGTTCCAGAGTATCACATTAAATGAGGACTAAGGCAATACCCAAATGGAAGCAAAAGTGGAAGCGTATGTTAGGATGCAAGAAAAACAAAAAACAGGAAGGGGCTGTGGTGAGAAGAGATGCATGGTTTACCCACCGTGAAGCTACATTAAGCTCTTTTTTCCACATCTTCCTTCCCTGTTTGCAAACAAAGGAAGAATCTCTTGACTAAAGGCCAAAGAAGGACACTTAATATAAATTTGTATAATGATAGACAACAGGATTGGTCTCAATAGGGACTGTGGGAGATCATCTAGTCCAAGCAGCTGCACTGAGGCAAACCCAAAAGTAGCCCAGGGTCACGCTAGCTCCAGAGCAATCCACCACAGCAGATCAGCTCTGTCCTGCCTGTCACTTCTGATGTCCCCGGCGCCACTGCCAGGATATAAGCCATCAGTCTGATACCTGCTCCAACACAAAACCATACCAGAATATTCCTACATCCGTGTGATACACAGATGATGTGCAAACGTACCCAAAGACAGTTGTCTTTCAAACAGCAAGTCATTTATGCCTACTACACAGTGTATTTTTGTCTACACATTTGTCTGATGTGCCCCTAAACTGAAGTCTCCCACAGGTGTCTGAACCAAGA
The DNA here is from genome assembly GCA_009867235.2 of Psittacus erithacus. NCBI lineage: Eukaryota > Metazoa > Chordata > Aves > Psittaciformes > Psittacidae > Psittacus > Psittacus erithacus. Next base: position 2,092 of record WYDI02027160.1, on the reverse strand, counting down.
ACCAGAGGAAGGTTCTCTCCTTGCCTTTCCAGTACTCTAGAGCCTGTCTCTCATGTCTTCCAGGAGATGCCACCTGTCTGACCTGTTTCCCAATCTTCTCTTAAGGCCAGTCTAATCATATGGTGGATAACCTTCAAGTGCAGGCAAGAAATACATGAACTAAAGAAAGTTGGTGGGTATTGATAATTTCAATATGGGGCAGGAAGGTTATATATTTTGAGGAATAACCTGTTGGTAGATGACCTTCCCACTCTTGTGGCCACTGCACTAGCATTTTGTGGGTATTTCTAAATAGGAAAGTGCCCAAACTGGCAGACATCACACTTAAATTCAGATTACCAATAAACAACAGGGATCAAACCCAGAAAGTTACCCAAACAAAACCATTAACAAAAATACTTATAAATCAACTACTGCCCCCTCTCACCTCCCAAAGTAAAATGCCTACAAAGAAGCATGAATTGTCACTACTGTTAGTTCCTGGTACGTTAGCTTTGCTTCCAGCAGCATGGGCAGTGGGTTACGGAGCCCTCCGTGGCTGCTCCCTCCGTTGGCGGCAACGGGTGTTAAACACCTCGCACTGTGCATTGCTTCCTGGGATCCTCAGCGTGCTCAGTTGAGTAGCAAAATAACCCTTCGTGTTATGCACTTTCAGACTTCGGTGCCCAGGGCCAGATTCCTCCCTGGGTGCAGCTCCTCGAACACTAGCAGCGACCTCTTTACAGCACCTTCCTCTGTAGACCTCCAAATGCCTCCTAAGCCTACAAACTGTGCTAAGAGCTGCACGGCGACTGCGAAAGCCATGTGCAGAGTTGCCCAGCCCTGCAGGAAGATGCTGTGTTTAAAATCACCATCTCTGCGCGCTAGTGCTGCAAGGTTGGGCAAGGAAAGCCCCTTTTGTCAAAGAAGTGGAACGGAATTTATTTGAATTTATGCCCGACACACTAAAGTTTCAGCATTGACAGACCTTACTAAGGCCAGAGCGACATCTGAGCTCGCCCTTTTACTCAACGCAGAGCATCGGCAGCGCCGAAGCACAACGGCTCTGGTGCCTTATCCCGCGGTGAGCCGTCTGCCCAGCCCCTCCAGACCCCTGGGCACCAACCCACCCCCGGGGCGCATCGAGGCACCGACCCACAGCCGGGGCGCACCGGGGCGTCGAACCGAACCCCCGGCCCCTCCCCGGGGAGGCTTCACCTCTGCTTGGGAAGCGCTGGCCACCTGACGGCGGCGGCTCCTTCCCTGCCCATTGTTCAACGAGCACTTAACCGCGGGGACATTTTGTACTGATCACCAAAAACAGCCCGGCCAGGGGAGGTGTGCGGGGGCTCCCTGCCGGCCCCTCTCCCAGCCCAGGATAACCGCGCACTGCAAACAAAGGACTTATTGCCCACCACCACCCCGGCGGGGCGTCCCGCGAAGACAGCGCAGGGTGATGCCGGAGCACTGCGCGCAGCTGTCCCCGCGACCCCTGGCACGGCGCTGCCCCTGAAGTTTTCCCCGCAGCCGCCCGCGCCTGCCGCGGCCCCGCGGAGCTCCGCGCCCTCCCGCGCCCGCAGCTCCCACCTGCGGGGAAGAGGCTCAGCAGCAGCAGCACGGCGTGCGCCAGCTCCCAGGCGAGGTACGCGCCCTCCATCCCGCCGCCGCCGCCACCCCCCGAGCCTGGCGCGGCGCGGCTGCCGCTCACACCGCCCGGCGCGCAGAGATGCCCGAGCCCCCGCGGGAGGGCTGCGGAGTACAGCCGGCTCCGCCTCCACCGCCCGCCCCGCGCTGCGCTGCGCTGCGCGGCCCCCCGCGGCGCCCTCCGCGCCCGCGCCCCGCCACCACGGGGATGGGCGCAGGTGAGAAGCCAACCCCACCACTATCCCCGCCCCCCGGGGAACGTCCTGCTTTGCCTCTGTAGTGCTTACCATACAGCCCTCAGACACCACCCCCCTAAAATAAAACGGTCTAACAAATAAAAACCCCAGTGGCCGAATATGCACACAGTGGTGTAGTGCGGGAGAGATTGCCCTTCTCTCGGAGCAGCGCTTCTGCCGTGCTGAGCGCCGGGAAGCGCTGCGAGGAGGGGCTGGGGCTGTGGGATGGGGAA